>VSMD01010669.1:0-278346 GCA_008750895.1 Mirza zaza
GAGACAGAGTCTCACTTTATTGCCCAGGCTAGAGTGAGTGCCGTGGCTTCAGCCTAGCTCACAGCAACCTCAAACTCCTGGGCTCAAGCGATCCTGCTGCCTCAGCCTCCCAAGTAGCTGGGACTACAGGCATGCGCCACCATGCCCAGCTAATTTTTTCTATATATATTAGTTGGCCAATTAATTTCTTTCTATTTATAGTAGAGATGGGGTCTCGCTCTTGCTCAGGCTGGTCTCGAACTCCTGAGCTCAAACGATCCGCCCACCTTGGCCTCCCAGAGAGCTAGGATTACAGGCGTGAGCCACCGCGCCCGGCCCACCTCTGTTTTTGAAAGATAGTTTTGTTGAATATAGAATTCTTGGTTGACCTTTTTTTTTCCTTTCAGCACTTTGAATATATATTCCAATGCCTTCTGACTCCGTTGTTTCTGAGACATCAGTTGTTAATCGCATAGTTGTTCCTCTGTGCATAATAAGTCATTTTTCTCTTGTTGCTTTCAAGACTTTCTTTTTGTCTTTGGCTTTGAACAGCCTCTCTATGATGTATCTAGATGTGGATCTCTTTGTATTTATCCTATGTGGGGTTTAGCTGAACTTCTTGGATCTATAGATAAATATCTTTTACCAAATTTGGAAACTGGTCAGACATTATGTCTTCAGATATTTTTTCTGCCTTCTTTCTCTCTTCCCTTGCCTTCTTGGATTTCCATTACATGTATATTGATACTTAATGCTATCCCACAGATCTTAGAGGAACATTATTCTTCAGTCTTTCTTCTATGTGTTCTATAGCTTGGATAATCTCTATCTGTCTTCAAGTTACCTGATTCCTTATTCTGATATCAAATCTGCTTTTAATCCCATCTAGTAAAATTTTCATTGCTGTTATTATACTTTTCAACTCTATTATTTCCATTTTCACAGCATTTATATATTTATTGAGATTCCTTATTTGTTGAATCATTTTCATCTCTTATTTCTTCAGTCCTTTAGGTGTAACTTCCTTTAATACTTTGAACATGTTTATAATAGTTTCTTTAAAGTCTTTGTCTGCTAAATCCAACATCTGGGTTAACTTAGAAATGGCTTATGTTGACTATGTTTTCCATAAGTAAGGCTCACGCTTTCCGGTGTCTGCCCACCTCATAATTATTTTTTGAACATTTATCAAAAATTAGACATTTATCAAAAATTATCAAAATATATGTGGTAACTCTCCATTCTGATTTATTTCTCTGAATTGTTGCTGTTGGTTTATTTGCTTGCTTGCTTTGTTTATTAAGTTACTTGCCTGTATTGAATGTGTGAATCTGTCTCCTTTGTAGTGTGCAGCCACTCATTGTCTCTACTTACTATTATTAATTCTTATTTTTATTTTCTAGTCTGCATTGTGTTGCCCCTGTGTCTGCATAACTTAGTGGTCAGTCAATGACTGGTCAGAAGATGCTCAAACACTTGCAGTTTGTAAGACTTCTGGTCAATGCTGATGGACACAAGTATGGGCTAGAAATCTGTGCGTACAAAATTCAGGTAGGTTTCAAGTCTGCCCCAGCTCTTACTTTCCACTAGGTCCCACCCAGACTTCTTGTGCATGCACATCCTCTCAGGTAGGCAGTGATATGTCAAGTACTTATCTCATTCCCAGGGTCTACCTGTTGAATCTCTGGCCACAACCCTAGGCTAGCAAGGCTATGGGCTCTTCCTGTGTGTTTCCTAGTAAGTTTTCTAATTTTACTGACAGTGTCTTCCACTTCAAATCCAGCCAGCCCCTTCCGGCAGCAAAGCTGCTGGATTTCACAAGCAGACCCACCCTGGTAACACTGTTGTGCCAACAGATCTGAGGCAAGGGTAAGAGGCAGCCCCGAGCAAGAAAACCACAGACTCCCATTGTTCTCACGCTCAGTTCACCAGGGTTTCATGATAAACTTTTCCCCATTTGTTGTTTGCCTTTGTCAGTTTCCAGAACCATGAAGTGGTTTGGATAATTTTCTCCAGTTGTTTTTGGGAGAGAGAATTTATCATCCTCTTTACTCTGAATTATTAGAAATGCCACTTCCAAGTCACTTTAATGGACTTTGGAGTTCTCATCAGCAAAATCAGGTTTCTTTCTCCCTAGTCCCATGCTATTTCCACTGGCCCAGGGTTTCAAAGGTTTTGATGAACTAGAGTAGTATTAAAAGATGACAGAGGTTGGGCACAATAGCTCATGCCTATAATCCTAGCAGTTTGGGAAACCAAGGCAAGAGGATCACGTAAGGACAGGAGTTCGATACCAGCCTGAGCAACATAGCGAGACTCCCCATCTCTACAAAGAAATTAAAAAATTAGCAGGGCATGATGGTGCATGCCTGTAGTCCCAGCTACTTGGGAGGCTGAGGTGGAGAATTGGTTGAGCCCAGGAGTTTGAGGTTTCAGTGAGCTGTGATCATGCCACTACACTCCAGCATGGATGACCAAGTGAGATTCTGTCTCTAAATAAATAAATGATGAAAGGGATATATCGCCTAAGGTTTGAGTATGAGCAACCACACCTGACTGTGACTAGCTGAAACATTTTAGAAGAATACAAGGCAGCTCAGAAGACAGAACTGCCACTAGTACAAATTTAAAAGGATGCTCCTTCCTCAAATAAAACATTAAGCTAGCATATTACTGAACAACTAAGCACCACACTCAGGCCACCCAGGAAAAGTAGAAGACGCCAGGCAGGTAGCTATCTCACCTGTAAAGGAAGAAGAGAAGGGGAGGGGAAGGAGTGAATGAATAAAAGGAGAGCAATGCTCCCAGCCCTACTCCCCAGGAAAGGAGACTATGTCTAGATGGGTTTCTGAGAGCATCTAAGAGCAGTGGAAGGGTAAGAGAAGCCACTTTAAGAATACCCAGAGTTGTATTGGGACAGGACTAGGTTGTGCATGTGTGGGCATCAACAGTGTGCACACAGGTCTGCAAAGCGAATGCCTATTCCTGGGTGCTGGTGTAGGCTTACTTCATCAGGAGCTCCCCTCTCCTCCTTCCAGATGTAGCTGGAAGTCCCAGACTCTACATGATCTACTCTCATTCTCATAGGAGTTAAGATAGATCTACGATGTGAATGCCTTCCTTTTCTTAGATATGGTGCCAGCACACAGCCTATGCAATCATACAAGGGAAATTTGGATAACCAGCATGTTAAAAGCACAAGAATGAGAGTAGCTCAAAAGATCTAGGGAGCAGGACACCACAACTGGGATAAATGAGTTTCAACAATATTGACTCACTGCATTGCATTGCTCCACTCAAGATACAAATTCCAGACAAAAAAACGTCTGATTGGCCTGTCTTGGGCCATGTGCCCAAGGCTTGGCCAGGGCAGGGCAAGAGCCCTTGATTAACAGGGCTGTATTCCATCAAGAGAAATAATTTCCCAGAACAAAATTAGGGTGCTATTCCCAGAAAAGAGAACACACACTGAGCAGACAAAAACAACAGATGGCAAACATGAAAAGTTAATTAAGGATCAGATTTCTTTACTGTAGGACTTCTCAGAGCCTTTAATTAGCAAATTTTATTTTTCTGAATCTTTAATAGGAGATAAAATGTAGAACATTTCTCAACTATTTTACCAAGAAACCCTTTTTGACAGAATATTTAAAAAGACTAATGAGTGTTCCTAAAATACTTTTAAGAAAATTAAATTATTTCAGGTTTTCCATGAAATTAGCCTTTACAACTTTTTTCTCTTAGTTTTGAGCATTTGTGTGGTTAAATTGTTCAATGTTGCATTAATATGATATATTGTGTTTATTTCAGAATAATCAAGTAATTTTATCATAGAAATTGCATTACTCAAAAGCCCCTTTTCCTAAGACAGTAATATATTCAGATTAAAAAATACCTCAAGGCATGAATCAGACAAAACAGGCATTCAAAAGTGCAAATCCAAAATAAGAAAAAGATCAACTGTGTTCTAAAATGAGATGAACAAAAACAATTTATCAATTTTAGTGTTTCAAGGGAGTGGACAAGAGGATGAAAAACGCATTTAAAAATTTCTGTTACCATAAAAACTCATATGGGGACATTTATTTACAGGGAAATAAAATAGAAAGAGAATGCTGCATGTAAAATAGGTAGCCTGTTAGCCCCAACGCTAGAGCCACTTGGAAGACAGTTTCCAGAAATTAATTAAGAGGATACACTGAAATCAACCAGATATGAGTTAAAATCCAGGGCCCACCATAAAATAGCTATGTGATCTTGAACAAATTATAAGCTCTGTACCTATATTTTATTTCTAAAATAGGCACAATGATACCTGCTTTAGAGGCTGGCTAACCAGTGTACTCTTCAGTTATGAACTACTGTCTTACTATGTATAAAGTTTGAAGCCAAATGAAAATATGAATTGTTCCCTAGAATAGCCTCTGGCCATCAAGTGTATCTAATGAAATGGGCATGTGACAGTGAAGGGGCATGGAGCTGGGCCCATCATGCAGGGACATTCACTAAGGGGCAGAGGGGCATAGGAAGGGAAATTATTCCCAGATTGAGCAAGTCAGGAGCTGCAGGTTTGCATATCAGTCTATAGCAGGCGCTACAGGATCATGATGAAATGCAGGGACTTTTCAGTCACCCTAGGTTCTTATCCTCACTCCATCACCCACTGATTAGCTTTGTGATCTAGGGAATGTACCTATCCTCTCTGTGCTTCAGTTGCACAATTTTACAAATTGCATGATAAAGCCCACCTCACTGAATAGCTGTCAGAATTAAGTGTGAGGTCATGTGTATCATACGTTTATCACAGTGCTCAGGCACACAGTAAATGCCCAGCCAATGCTAGCTGGGTTTCTGCATAGTCCTATTACTACTAGTACTAGCAGTAATGGTAGTAGAGTCTCTGTTTCCAGGCTTTGGTTCAAAAATAAAATGCCTGCCCCAACATGATTAAGGATTGAAAAGGAAAATTACAGAGTTATAATTCTATACAGACTGGGTTATCAAGGCAGGCACTCAAGGCAACAAGGCAAAGGTATTGGCAGAGAAACAAGGTACACTTGGGAAACCCAGTGATCATAACAGGGTAGAGACACAGTAACTAAAACTGGGACAAATAATTGGATTTTAACTAGCAGCAAGTACGACAGGATAAAGTTGAGCTAAATCTACTGGCAGAGATCAAACCGGCTCAGCAGTGAGTAGAGAGAACTCTGGGAAAGGCAGACTAATGTGTAGTCCACCTTCCTTATGGATCCAGAGATCATTTATTCAGTAGTCTCTTTCACAAAGTAAGTAAACTAAAAGGGCTTTGGAGCAACTTTGTCATAAAGCTCACAAAACAAAATGCCTATCTTTTACTCATAGGAAATTTTTCATCCCTTCATTCAGCTCCTGGTTACTCTTATTTTACATACAATCTTAATGAGCATTTGTATTTGGTTTCCCAGTCCATGACAAATTTGGGGGAAAACAGGAAACTTCTAGTGGTAGGAATCCTTTCTAAAAAGAGGGGCCCTATAAAATTATTTTAAAAATAGAAACAAACCTCATAAAGCATAGCAGCCGCGTGTCATTTTGTGCAAGGGCAAATTGCCCTGCATGCCTCATGAACCAAGAAGGCACATTACATTATAGTACTAAGTGTTCATAATGATAATTTCGAGTCTTCTCATCTTAATAAATAGTATCACCAACCACCCACTGGATCGAGCCAAAACACTAGGAGTCATTTCCTTTGCCTTATCCTACACAGCCAGCCGTCAGCAAGTCTTATCAGTGATAACCTAAAACACATTCTGGATCTGTCCGTACATTCTCACCGCCATCACCACCCTAGTCCAAGCCACCATTGTCTCTTCTTGCCTGGATCATAGCAATGGCTTCCTAACTGGCCGCCACAATAATCCATTCCCCTTACAGAACCCAAAGTGAGCTTTTAAAAACAAATATTTGTATACGTTAATTCCCTGATTTAAGCTTCTAGAAGCTTTCTATCACTCTAAAAGGAAAATCAAGACTGAGTATTCTGTTTCTGAGACCTACAAGATCCAACCACTTAGAGCTGGAACCCATACTACTAAGTGAAGTATCCCAAGAATGGAAAAACAAGCACCACATATACTCACCAGCAAACTGGTATTAACTGAGCAGCACCTAAGTGGACACATAGGTACTACAGTAATAGGGTATTGGGCAGGGGGGAGGGGGGCGGGTATATACATATATAATGAGTGAGATGTGCACCATCTGGGGGATGGTCATGGTGGAAACTCAGACTTATGGGGGGCAGGGGGGAAAGGGCATTTATTGAAACCTTAAAATCTGTACCCCCATAATATGCCGAAATTAAAAAAAAAAAAAAAAAAAAAAGATCCAACCACTGCTATCCTGGCAGCTTATGCACCACCCTCTGGCCACACTCTCCCCTCTGTTCTTGCGGGCTCCAAGATCACAGCCACCTGAGATCTTCCGCACCTGTTCTCTCTTCCTAGCGCCTCTTCACCCAGATCTTCACAGACACCGGCTCAAACACCACCTCCTCCCACAAGTCTCTCCAATCATCCAATCCAAAGCAGCTGTCCAGTCATTCTATTACTTCTCCTGGTCTATTTTGGGGAGGGTGGCGATAGCATTCAACATCACCAGATATTTCTTGTTTATTTCTTGAACATGATCTATCTCCTCACACTGCAATGAGCTCTTGTCTCTCTCATTCACCCTTGTGTTCCTGGTACCTAGTACAGAGCTGGGCACCTAATAAATGCTTAATAAATATTTGTGCAATGAATATGAATGAAAATCGACCTCAAACTACATTTTAAAAAAATAAATAATCTGCAGACTTTAAACAGTATATGACTGGATACACACAAGTACACACAAGTCATTTGCAACCCTCTCTCACCACTAGTCAGGTCCTGCCAATGGCTGAGAACCTCTACTCTGCCCGATGACAAGAGGTGTAAGGGTGTTCTCACAGCAGGCAGCATGATAGGGAAGGTCTTTTAGAGAGGTGAATCTGGAGGGCATGTGCAGGACCAATCAGAGGGGGACAGGCAAGAGCCAAAGTGGCCAGTGAGATTACCATTTTAGGTAGAAAAAAAAAAAAGATTCCCATTTTATCTGTCCAGGTGTGAAGTGATAAAGCCTGCACTAGTGTCAGGCAAAGGAAGGAACAGATGCCAGGATCACTGGACTGGATGAAATAATAGTGTCGAGGGCTGATTAGATTTGTGGAGGTAGCCATAAGCATGGAACCCTGGGAGCTCAAAATCTAGCAATGACCTCCAAGTCTATATAATGATAAGCTGCTTGATTTAACAAAGAATATATGGATTCATCAATTTAGCAGAATGCTTCTTTTTAATTTGATTTTCCTTACATGATAATCATGAATACCATCCATTCTTTTAAAAGACTGGAAAGATTTATTGGATACCAATAATCATATCAATTAAAAATGTTCAAGTAATTATAGCTATGTACTCTATGATACAATTGTACTCTATGACACAAATCTAAATACAATTATTTTGAATGAATTCAATTCAAAACAAGTTGGATCTGGGAGGCAGATGCGGGAGGGTCATTTGAGCTCATGAATTCGAGACCAGCTTGAGCAAGAGCGAGATCCCATCTCTACTAAAGACAGAAAGGAATTAGCTGGACAACTAAAAAATATATAGAAAAATTAGCCGGGCATGGTGGCGCATGCCTGTAGTCCCAGCTACTTGGGAGGCTGAGGCAGTAGGATCGCTTGAGCCCAGGAGTTTGAGGTTGCTGTGAGCTAGGCTGACGCCAGGGCACTCTAGCCTAGGCAACAGAGTGAGACTCTGTCGCAAAAAACAAACAAACAAAAAACCAAGTTGGGTCTTTTTAGTCTTCTTAGCACTTTGATAATTTACCTTTTACTTAGCCTGGTGCATCAGTTTTCTTTTGCTACTGTAAGAAATGACCACAAACTTAGCAGCTTAAACACAGTCCTATAGGGGAGAAGTGTGGCACAGATCTCACCAGGCTAACACCAAGGTGCAGGCAGGGCTGCTTTCCTTGCTGGAGGTTCTAGGGGAGAATCCATTTCCTGGCCTTTCCAGCTTGTAGAGGTCACCTACTTTCCATGACTCTCAGCCTCTTCCTTCATCTTCAAAGCCAAAAACTTTGAATCTCTCTAATCCTCCTAAGGACCCTTAGATTACAATTAGATTGCACCCCCACCCCCAGAGAACCCAGAATAATCACCCATCTCAAGATCCCTAACTTAATCACACCTGCAAAGTCCCTTTTGCCACTGAAGGTCACATATTCACAGGTTCTAGTCACTGGGGCAGGGACATCTTTGGAAGGCCATTATTCTACCTGCCACATCTGGTATCATAGAGTTATCGTTTTTACCCATATAAAGTAATTGTTTTAATGTTGCATGTTCCTGTGTTTTATGGCTAGATTCTCTAGGAGCTACTCACATGCAAGGGAGGAAGAGGCAAATCAAAAACTTGACTTAAATTTTATTTCCTATTTTTTAGAAACATATTTTATTTCATTTATGTATTACTTCTGCCTTGTCCTAGGAAAAGTTTAAGAACCTCAAAGGTCCTTAAGAATATGGTAAGGATGCTGTGTCAGGTACAGGAACGGCGGCCTCCTCCCTTTCTATCTATTCATTTGGAGTGTCCTGCAACAGCAGAGCCTAACGGTTCAGAGCACAGGCCCTGCGGCCAGACTGGTGCCAGGACTGGGCTCACGCTTGGCTCTGTCACCTACCAGCTGTCTCTTTGCACATATTACCTAATATCTCTGTGACTCAGTCTCCTCATCCATAAAATGGGAGTTCATTCATTCAACCAATATTTATTGAACCCTTACTATATGAGAGCATAATTCTAGGCGCGGGGGATTCAGGCGGGACACACAAGTACAGCATCACTGGTTGTTAAGAAATTACCCACCCCCCTTACCCTGGACTTCACGTCGGCCCCACCCTCTGGCCTGGGACTCTCTGGCCTTCCTACAATCTAGCACCTAAAGGAGGAAAGCTTGGCAGAGCCGGGGCGCTCAGGAATCCTGCCTCAGTGCTGCTGCCTGCATCCGCAGGTGCCTGCGTGACAGCAACTGTGCAGGGTGTTTTCATGTGTCCCCCGGATAGAGCAGTGAAAAAGAGAAAAATGAAAATCCTTTTTTTTTTTTTTTTGAGACAGAGTCTCACTCTGTTGCCTGGGCTAGAATGCCATGGCATCAGCCTAGCTCACAGCAACCTCAAACTCCTGGGCTCAGGTGATCCTCCTGCCTCAGCCTCCAGAGTAGCTGGGACTACAGGCATGTGCCACCATGCCCAGCTAATTTCTTCTACATATTTTTAGTTGTCCAGCTAATTTGTGTCTATTTTTAGTAGAGATGGGGTCTCGCTCTTGCTCAGGCTGGTTTCGAACTCCTGACCTTGAAAATCGTTTTTGAATCCCGGTAGAGAAACAGTGAACAATAAATGGGGAATGAGGCTATGGAGAGAAATTGAGCAGGGAAGGAGGAGAGAGAATGTCACGTTTAAATAAGGCAGTCAGAGAAGGCTCACCGAGAACGAGACATGGGAGAGAAGACCTGAGGGGGGTGAGGGAGTGAGCCCCGGGGTGTCTGGGCAGGAGGGGCTGGGCAAAGACCTCGAAGGGGAGCAGAGCGAGTCTGGAGTGGAGGGAAGTGATGGGACTGTCATATCGGTGCATGTTCCATAGGACAGTGGTGAGGATGAAATGAGTTACGTTTAATTAATTAATTGAATTGCCCTAACCCTTAGGGCAAGAGCTAATGCACAAGTTTTAAATATTAATAAACAAACAAACAAAAATCCCCAAAACTATTAATTCAGTACTATGCCCCCTTGAGCAAAGTTCAGATGTTTTCCCCCTAAAGCTATAATTTCCTTCCTCAAACACCATCTGGGGGCGCTCCAGCACCTCATGGGGTCCATCATGACCTGAAGAGGCTTCTCCCTGCAGGAGCCTGCATGTTAGACCATGTCTCTGGAGGCATCCAGGCCTGCAGTGACAGCGTCCTTTCATGCCCTGGAACTCTGAGACATCAGGTCCTGAGAACCTTTCCTCCAAGGAAAGATTCTGTGATATTTAGAAATTCACTGTTAGACACCCAAATGTGTCTAATCATGTTAAATGCAAATAAAATAAAACTAGTTCATAGAAAAAAAAAAAAAGAAATTCACAGCTTGAGTCAGAGTCCTTAATAGTCACTTTCCATATATTGCCTTGGAGAGTCAAGAAAAAGTAACACCTTCTACCACTCCAATAAGGCTGCTTTGTCTTTGCTTCTCCCCTAAATACCCTGTCCGCCACTCTGTATCTACTTGTGCTACCTACAGCTTCCTGGGGCCCTCCCAGTCAGCAGGGACTTTTCCATGATGAGGGTGAGGGCCCTCATCTCAATCACTAAGGGGCTCCAATTCTAGGAGGGTGATGAGTCTATCATGCAGATATTTGGTACCCCAAAAGTTGTAAAATCCCAGCTGAACCCTTTACACACACTATAACCAGTAGGTCCTGTCTTACAAATTCAGAGTACAAATATATCTGTATCTCCTTTATTTATTACTTGAATACTCAAATACTCTCATGTCCTATTAGCAAGAAGTGGTATTGAGTTATCCTCAACTCCAGTCCACCCATCTCCCCGGAGCTTACACAAGTCAACAATGCTCAGACCTGCCCTTCTACACCAAGCTCAAAGAGAAGTGGTTCTATGGGTCCATAGCTGTGTGTCTTCTACCCGGTGTCACTGTCAGGAGTTAGTTCTGCTGGTCCTTCCCATTGCCTACCTCCTCACCCAGACTCTGAGATTACAGGCCTTTCAGATGATTCCCACGTTCTCAGGAATTCTTCCCTTTATTCTTTCCATTGTGCCAGGTAGCCAGTCCAGAAGAGCAACTGATCGATGCATTGTGTGGGAACCAGCCCTACCTCGCAAACTTTAAGGTCTTGATCCCAGGTCATCAGCCTACACAGTCCCCATCCATAAGGTTGAATTTATTTTAGGAACTCCATAATCCTTCCTTGCCCTGGGTTTAATGGGAGCCCTTCCACCTTCCTCAGCAGCTTGCCCTAATTAGACCTCAGGAAGCACAGTTTGGAATCTTGGTCCCTTGTCTTCCAAAATGCCTTGGATTCTCATGCAAGTCAATTTGCATCTTCCCCCAAAATCAGTTTCCCCAAGTAGCAGCCTTGCCTGATTGACAAAATTCAGGTATTCCTCAAACCCAATAATGGGTGCCTATTAACCCCATATTAAATTACTAATGGGGCCACTCAAGAAACAGCACAGCACAGGAGATGAACCTCTCTTGATAACACGTATATCCAGACATTTCAGATTTAAAAGCAAAGGCCGAGTACAAAATCAGATAATGTAGTGTGAGCTATTCGTATCTGACACATTTTTATTTGATTTGTCTAAACATCATAATACATCTAATTACTTTCCTTTTTGTCTAATTTGGGTTAGCCCAGGAAGACTGGAAAAATTAAGATGTGCAGACAACAGTATAGATAACTCCACTTTAAATATGTTGGTTACTGACAGCTTTCAGAAGGATATTTTGATACAAAAGCTCCATTCTTTCCTCAATTAAAAATATTTGTTGTGCACATTGCTAGGAGATGGGAGCCCTGCAGACCTCTCTTTGCAAGAGGAAAGTGTCACCACTGTGGGTGGGCAATGCACCAAGTCCAAAGAAATCAACCTGTTTCCTCTCTTGTGCTGAAAAGAAGTGAGAGCAGGATGCATCACGTGCTCTTAATTGTGCATGATAGCTTAGAGACATAATGGTTTAAAACACATGATTTAAATAAGCTGGGAGAAACACATTCCACTCACCAGAACCATTAAAGTTTGTGAAACAACACTTTAGGAAGAGGCTGATTCCTGACCAACAATATTTGTGGCCATCTTAATCTGCAGATCAGTCTTCACAGGTCTTTAAGGCTACAATTTACTGAAAAACCTCAATTTCCTTTCAGAGAGAGAACTGATTAGGTCTCAGTGCTCTCTGTCTCTGAACCATGTATGCCTAAGCCAGGGATAGCAGATTATCACCTAAAGTGCCAACTCTGATCAATAGTGAATTCTGCACCTATGTCCAGCTGACAGCCAAGAGGAATGTGTGCCTGGGCATGGGAGAAGCATGAACAGGTAAGGAGCTCGTCTATTCACCTCAGCGTTCCCTGTGTCCTGAACAGTGTCTGGCTCACAGAAGGCATTCAGTATAAACGCTTGCTGAATGAATGAATGAGCAAATCCATTTATCTATCACTTCTGGTTTATATCTTTGGGAAAATGCAGTGATGTAGAAGCACACTAAAATCTAGAAGATGCTAGTTCCAGGGCTACCAACTACCTGGTTAAGTCTCTCCACCATGGAGTCTCAATTTCTCTCTGTGTACAATGAATATAGCAATATCCACCCTGACTGGTCAGCAGCTGAAATAACCCAGCACCATATATTTTTCTGTAGTCGGATCCATCAAGTTGCCATTTTCTCAGAACTAATCTGCCCCTCTCAGCCTGTCGGACCCTCAGGACCTTTCTAGAAACATGCCTGATTATCTTTCTGGTGCAGCCCCCTCCTGGAAAGCAACCTCAGCAGGATGGAGAAAGATAATCAGAATGTCAGAAAAAGCAGTTTGCAATGAATAGACTCATCGGTAATGAAATTGTTAACTCCTGAGCAAAACTGCAGGGTGATCTTTACAATAACATAATAAAGGGAGAACATGAAAAATCTAAGTGCTACACAGTGACATTTAGATTCAAAAGAAGAGGTTTCTAGATGTATCTCCTTGACAACCAAAGGCAGAGTGGAGGGAATGTAACCTTCTGTAGCCTGTTTCTGTCAAAACAAACCATCACTTCATTACATATGTTCTAATGGAGGCCTCTCTGCGTTTGCAAAAAAAAAAAAAATTACTCATTAGAATAAATTTCCTGCTCAGTAAATGATTCAGAAATGAAAATTGCAGGGACATTAAAGAATGATATGCAAACTATTTAGGGCAGCAATCCAGCCCCTCAAGGATCAGACCCCATCTATCTCGCATTCCCTTTCCTTCGCTCAGATCTCTCCACAGCCTATTCCATTCTCTTGGAATAAAAATCTAAAATCCACATAGTGCTGGTGAGGTCTGCATGTTCTGGCCCACCCTGCCCCCACCCCACATGCATCTGCTACTGCCTTCCCCGCCCCCACTCTGCTGCAGACATGCTCTCCCCTAAGCATGCCAGGCGTGAGCCTCCCTCCAGACCTTCGCATCTGCTGTGCCCTCGCGCTGGAACACTTTTCACCAGAAGATTCCAAGGGATCTGTCCCTCACTTCTTTCAGATGCCTGTTGACACGTTATCTTAGCAAAGAGGACTTCCCTGGCCATTCTGTTTGAATTAACAGCTTCCACCCCAACACTCTCGGTTCTCTAACCCTTTTAACATTTTTCTTCTTTGTTCTTACCATCTGACTTTTTCCCATAGGTGTGCATACATATATATTTAAACATTTGTTTATTTGCTTATAGTTTATCTCCTTTATTAGAATGGAAGCCCCTGAAGGGAGGCACTACTCTGTCAGCAGCGCCTAGAGCAGTACCTCATGTGCACTCAATAAACGTTTGTTGAATGAATGAATGAATGAATGAATGAATGAATGAACCACTCTTCCAAACCTACCCTCCCATCGTATTCAACCCCTCTCTTTTCCCCACACACATCATCCATCACACCTCCATGCTCATCGCTGTTCCTCCCCCGGGAACACTTTTCCCTTGTTTGTGGCTCCCAGAGGGATTTCTGCCTTCTACACACTAGAGCTGAACTGACTGGCAGGGAAGGACAGGTGGTGGGAAGGAGAATTTACCAGAAAAAGATTGCAGCAGAAAACAACCGTGAGAAGGAAGACGGGGAGAATTGAAAGGATCATTTACTATGGAGAAGGAGAAGGGAGAGATGGGGGGGGAACATTGAGCCACCTCCTTACCAACCTCAGAGTATGCCTCACGCCTGCATTTAAGAGTCTGCTGGGCTGCCGTTGTCTGGAACCTGGTCTTCCCAGCTCCCCTTTCTTCCCACCTTCCCATCTATCAAAATCCTTCCTGTCTTTTCAGGAGCTCCCCAACCTGACCCTTCAGAGTTCATGTACCTGCAACCCTGCTTAGGGGCCTCCATTCAGCATGTGTGTAACCCTACCCTGTATTAAAGAGGGGTTTATTTTTTTTTTCCAACTACAGAGTAAACTCCTTGGAAAGGAAAGGTGTATATAGACTTTTTAGATATGTTTAAATTTTGACTCCAATACGTAATACCATATTTCATTGAATCTAAGCTAATGTAATACACAACATTATTTTGTATACCACTAAAACCAGAAAAATACTGCCAATTAACTGTCAGATACCATCAACAGTAAAAGGCATCCTGATTTCAGAGATAGGAGAGTGTGAAAAGGGAGCATCAAAAAATTGGTGAAATATGGAAGGCATGTGGCCTTACACATGTGCCTAAGCCTTTCTGAACTTCAGACTTTCCATTTGTGAAATGAAAACCATACTTTTTTATTCATTAAACATTTATTTATTGAGTGCTTAAGTGTTGAAAAATTTTTTTGGGAGACAGAGTCTTACTCTGTTGCCTAGGCTAGAGTGAGTGCCGTGGCATCAGCCTAGCTCACAGCAACCTCACACTCCTGGCCTCAAGCAATCCTCCTGCCTTAGCCTCCCGGGTAGCTGGGACTATAGCCATGCACCACCATGCCCGGCTAATTTTTTCTATATATTTTTAGTTGTCCAGCTAATTTCTTTTGATATTTTTTATTGGAGATGGGTGTCTCACTCTTGCTCTGGCTGGTCTCGAACTCCTGAGCTCAAACAATCCACCTGCCTTGGCCTCCCAGAGTGCTAGGATTACAGGCGTGAGCCACCTCGCCCAGCCTTGAAACTGTTTTTTAATTGAAAGGAACACGAACTGGCTCTTGTTAACTTAAGCAAAAGGGGATTTACTGGAAGGATACTGGGAGCTCACAGAAATAGAGGCTATGGGAGCAGGCTGAGTGAGGGGAGGGGCCAGAGCAGCACCTGGCTGGGAAACGGGAACCATGGCAACAGCTCACACCAGGAGGGCTCTGGCCAGGACAGAGATGCTGGGAGTCAACCAGTCCTCTTGTCCTTGGGTATCACAGGAGCCACTGATCAATGGAGCTGCCCCCTGGTGTGAGGGTCTGGGCAGCATCTGCCCCCTCCGGCCTCCACGGTAGGAGGCAAACACTGAATCTGCTGACCCATGGAGACCACACAAGCAAGAGAGAGTGATTTGGGACACGATTAGGAAGGTGAGAAAGGGCAATGGATATATGTAGTCAAAACAAAAGCAAAGCAAAGATCAATTCCACAAACCATTCCTACCATGTTTCCCCGAAAATGAGACAGGGTCTTATATTTATTTTTCCTCAAGAAGACACCCTAGGGCTTATTTTCAGGTGATGTATTATTTTCTCCTCAAAGCCTCAGCTTGCAGCATGCACAGGATGGCTGGGACCTGACAGGGGGAGCCGACCTTGTTGGTGGGGCTGCCCACACCTTTCCAGTCACCTCTGGGATAGTAGCTGTCACCATGGGGCAGATGAGGAGGGCTATTTGTCTTCTTTACCATTCCACGACAAAATGTATGAGTTGTGCAGATACACTGTGTAGCCACACCCATCACTAGGTCTTATTTTCGGGGTAGGGCTTATATTGCGCAAATGCTTAGAAATCCTGCTAGGGCTTATCTCATGGGTAGATCTTATTCTCGGGGAAACACAGCAATATGTGCCAGGCCCTATGCTCCAAAACAGCCTGGTCCCTGTTCCTATAGGGGTTACTGTCCAGCAAAGGAGGCAGAGGTTTCAAAAAAAGAAAAAGAAAACTTAGGACACTGTCAATGAAGAAAGCAGACTGCTATGGGATAGAATAACTGGGCAAGCCTACTGCTTGGCTGAATCAGGGGCCCATTTTCAGTCCTCATTTTACATGAACCGTCAACAGCTTTTGACTCAGTTGATCACTCCCTCTCCATGAAGTGCTCTCTTCACATAGCTTTGAGGAAATCATGGCCTCATGATTTTCCTCCTCCTTCACTAGCTGTTCCTTTTCTTTGATGGATCCTTCCTCTGTACGATCCTCAAGTGCTGGATGACTCCGTTCAGTTTTCAAACTGTTAGTCTATACCCTCCCTCCCTTGGTGGAGCCTATCCAATCTCAAGGTTTTAAATAACATCTTGAAGACTGCCAGATTTATTTATCCAGCCAGAACTGCTACACTGAACCCCAGTCTCATATATCCGAATGAAGTCTCCACTTCTCCACCGAGATGTCTAACTCAAAGTTCCAACTTATATCTAAATCTGATCACCCATCTTCCTTCTGCCAAACCTGCCCACCTACAGTGTCTTCACTTCAGGAAATGGTAACTCCATCCTTCCCCAGACCTTGGTGTCACCTTTGACTCCTGCCTTTCTCTCACATCCCACAGCTCATCCATCAGAAAACTCTGTTAGCTCCAGATCTGACCACCTCTCAGACTTCCACCGCTGTCCCCTGGTCCAAGCCAGCCTTCTCTCTCCTGTACTAGCCTCCCTCCTAACGGGTCTCCCTGTGCCTGCCCTTGCTCCCTACAGTCTCACTCCAACACAGTGCCTTGAGTGATACTTTAAAAATCTAGATTAGATCATGCACCTCCCCTCCCTAAATCTCGTGATGGCCCACAAGTCCTCACACCATCTTCCTTCTAATCTCTCCAGACCTTATCTCCTGGCTGTCTTTCTTTCATTCACTCTGTTCTAGGATATCTCTTCCTCCACATTTTTGCAACTGCTCTTGCCTCTATTCAGAATGTTCTTTCCTCTAGGTATCCACATGTCTTCTTCCCTTACCTTTTTCAGGTCTTTACCAAAATGTCCTCATCTCAATTAAGCACTCCCTAAGCACCATATTTAAAATGGCAACACACAATCCCCTTCCCAAATCCCCACACACAATCCCCTTCCCAAATCCCCATTTTATTTTCTCCACACCATCCATCACTCTCTGGCATTTTGTATATTTTATCTGTGTGTGTTCCCCACTAGAACATAAACTGCAGGAGGGAGGGCTTTCCTTCATTGCTTATAACATTGCCTGGCACACAGTACACTCTCAATACATATTTGTTGAATGAACCATGTTGCCCAAGCTTTCCGAGCACCATTTGAAGAAAATGTGGGAAACAACCCTGCCTACAATGTAAGATCTACACGAAAAGCCAGTGAAATACTGTACCTTGTAAATGGGCTGCACTGCACACTTTCGAGGAAGTATGAGAACCTGCTTTTCACGCAGCCACGTTTTAACACCTTGCTCAGTTAGCAGTCTTGCACGTGCACTTAAATGTGAAAATTTGTTTTGCTACCTGCAATATAGGTTAAAGGCCAAAAACTCTTTTCCTTCCCTCCATGGCAAAGGTACCTTTCCTATCCATTTCTCACCACACTCTCCTTACCCCACCCCCAAGAACCTCCACAGGAAATAGAAGCTGAGAAGTGACGTTATTGGTAACATTCCTGAAAACGTATTTTTAAAGCACCCAAATATTTTAGGCTTTGATAAAGTAAAATGAAGCAGCTGATGGCCTGTGCTGGTAAGGAAGGGAAAGGAAGATGAGTGCAGTGGAGCGAACTGGCTGCTCCCCATATAAGCATTCCCTACGGCGGAATCACAGGCACTAGCATCAAGTCAGCTTCTTCCCCAGGCAAATCTGAGCTCCATTCATACTGTGTCAAGCTCCAAACCTAATGAGCGCTTGGACCCATCCCACCTGGGAGGCTAGGAATATGTGATTATAACAGATAGCAACTGTCCGTGTTTCGGTAGATTGGGAAAGGCTACTCAACAGAGAGTAATTGAATTCAGTGCAGTGTGTTAGGAAGGGGCTGATTTTCCGGTATTGGCATTCCGCTCAGGAGCTTCCTCCCCCTCCATCTTCCTGGATTGCCTGTCCAACCGGACAGGTCAATTGTGGAAGAACTCCATCTTGTGTAAATGTAGTTGTGAAGAAGGGTTATCCAGAAGGAGCACCTGCCAGGAGCCGAGCCAAGGCCCAAGAGAACCTGAAAGGGAGTTGCCATCTCGCTGGGATTCATGTGCTCACTTATGAGGTCATGCTGGAAGGCTGCCCACAACCAAGGCTGGCAAAGAATACAGTCTTGGGGCAGGAAGAGTGGAGATCAGGTCACTGTGGGAATAATATGCTAAAAAGAGCATGTATTAACCGCTTACTTTGCCCCAGGACTGTGCTAGGCATATCATAGGCATGCATTATCTCATTTCATATTTGCATTAACCCCAATGAGGTTGGTACTATAGATAAACACCACATTCTACAGGTGAAGAAAGAGGCTCAGAGAGGTTATCTGAGGCTTTCAGTGTTACTTGGGGACTAACCCTAAGAGCCCTTAGGATTTGGAGGCTTTTCATGTCCCAGACAGTACATGCATACAGACACACACAAGCCTCCTTATAAGAGTCCACAGAAGGATCTTGCTCATAAAACTACCTCCACCTCTGTCCATTACTAGAGGAACTCAGCAGGATCGCCTGCACTTTCAAAAATTTTGACTAGAATCTGGCTGTGTGCTCCTCAAGAATCCACCTTGATATAGCTGAAAAGGTATGGCTTCTAAATCTGGGCTTTTTTAAAGAAATGTTGCCATCTGGTGGACACCCAGCCATACATTTAAAAGATATTCATGAAAAAATTTTAAAACGAGAGGAACGGTGATATATTTTGAACTCGAGTTTTTCTCTTTTATCCTCAACTGTTTCAGCCTCAGTTGTTTGTACTTTGCAGTTAAATGGGGATTATTCTTTTTGCAGACACACACTGAGCTTCAGAATTTACATTCATCTAAAAATAGCATGACTAATATCCACTGCCTACCCCCTGCCCCATACAAATCAAGTCCTCCTCTTGTTTCACCATCTAGGGATAGTCACTTCCATTGACCGGATCATTCAGTCAAGGAACCTGGGAGTCATTCTTGACATCTCTATCTTCCTTTCCCCCCAGCCCATACAGTCCCTGGCCCGTGTCCTGTTGATTCCATCTCCAAAACACACCTCAAACTATCCGCTTCTCTCTTTATCCCCTTGGCTACAATGCTGGTTCAAACCACTATGTCTTGCTTGGCCTAACACAATTTCTCTGCTTCTGGTCTGGGACCTGCCTACATTGCTAAACTCATCTCGCATCACTCCTCCACTGCTACACCACCTCCTAGCTACACTAACCTCCTTTTGGTTTCTGCATCATCCCAAGCTCTTTCCTGCCTCAGGACCTTCACACATGCTGCTTGGGCTGAGTTGCTCTCGCTCCACTGCACTCGAACATTACTTACTCATTTTTCAGGTACGATTTGAAAATACTTGACTCTGAATGTAAATTGTCTCTCTCATTCTTTTTTATGACATCTTGGTTTTTGTTTGTTTTTTCTTTCAGGGCACATCTTTTTTGTATTTGTTTTAAATACATTTGTGTACTTATTTTTTTTTTTAAGTTTTCCAATTCCTCACCCACTTCAAGATTATAAATTCCATGAGGGAAAGACCCCTATCTGTCTGGCCTAGCACAGAGTCTTATATGCAGGATTTTTAAAAGAAAAGGTAGAAACATAGAAAGCTTACTATTATGACCAATGTTACTACCACTATTAATAATAATATTCTATATTCTTTTAGAATGTGGCTTATTAAAAATGCTTGGTGTCATTTCACCAAGGAAGATATACAGATGGCAAATAAGCACGTGAGAAGATAGTCAATATTACTGGCCAATAGGGAAATGCAAATTTAAAAAATAATGAGATATCACTACATCCTAACAGAATGGCTAAAATAAAAAATAGTGACAACATCCAATGCTGGTGAGGATGCAGAGAAACTGTGTCACCCACGCACTGATGATTGGAATGTAAAATGTGCCAGCCAGTCTGGAAAACTGCAGTTTCTTTAAAAATCAACATGTAACTACCATGCCCAGTAATGCACTCCTGGACATTTATCCCAGAGAAATTAAGACTTATATTCACACAAAAACCTATACATAAATGCTTATAGCAGCTTTATTGGAAACAGTCCTTGTATCGTTCAATGAGTGACTAGTTAAACAAATCCTAGTGCATTTATACCATGGAACACTACTCAGCAATAATAAAGGAATAAACTATTGACTAACACAACTCAGATAAATCTCCAAAGAATTATGTTGAGTACAAAAAAATCCATTCCCAAAAGGTTACATAATGTATCACTTGATTTATATAACACCTTTTTAAATGACAAACTTATAGAAATGGAATGGATTCATGGATGCCATGGGTTCAGTATGTTGGAATAAGGGAGTGTGATTATAAAAGGACAACACCAGGAATACTTGTGATGATGTAAATGTTCTGTATTTTCACTGTATCATTGTCAATATCCTGGTCATGATATTATACTACAGTTTTACAAAGTATTACCATTGGAGGATACCAGGAAAAGAGTACATGAGATCTTTCTGTATTATTTCTTACAACTGTGTGTTGTAGGGATAAAACTTCTCATCTCAATAAAAATTTCGATTAAAAAATTCCAAAGAGGCTCCTACTCATGGGACCCCTATCTTAGTGGTATGAGGTGCCACTTGCAGCAACTTGTCTTCTCCTCACAGGCTATCCCAGCATGCTCTAGTCCCTAGAAATTCACTGCAATGGCGGGCTCCTGAAGTTTCATGGAATTTATTTCCCACCTTCTGGCTCTCTTTGTTGTACCAAGGAACTTAAGTTATTTGCACTTCCTGCAGAAACCCATCACACTGATGTAATGAGAGGGACGATTTGACAAACCGTCTTTTCTCTTACCTAAGAGCTTCTATCACTCAGATCTTCTCCACATGCTAAAACAGAGTCCGTCTCCAACACTGTGGCACTAGCCACACAGCCTCACAGCATCCAGACATAGCTGCCTTCTGTATTGAGGACACAGGGAAGAGATGTGGAGAAACATTTCCTCAGAAGTGTGAGCAGTGAGCAGAGGCATGAAAGTGCATGTTTGTGAATACAAGTTGCACTGGGCCAGGACTGAGGCTAGATTCCAGTGAAAGAGGTCCTTGTGTGTTCCTTAAGACATTTAAAATGGATTTCTCCATTCATGCATTTTGATTTGCAGGCTCTCTGAGGTGTGGGTCCCATACTAGAGAGCCATGATAGAGACCTCTCTTTCCTGGGTCTAACTTCAGTACTATCTGGCAAGGAACAGATCATTAATTTCATGAAAGTTTAATAGTGACTACTTACAAAGATGTGGGGAGTGTTGAGTGAAACCAGCAAGTGGTAATGTAGTACTGAGAGGCTAGCAACACCAGGAACCATTACTCCCCAGGCCAATAGAGGCAAGGGGAGGGAGCAGGTTTCAGGAAGAGTGAGTTTGGTTGTGTGGAGATGGCCACCTCGTGGGAGCTGTGGCCTTCATTGCAGGGGAGAAGGAGAGATGCAGTGAACCCACTGACAGCCAGCAGGGCAGGAATTGGGGCAATAAATATCCACATCTCATACTTCTTCTTTGACTTCCTACCATTGGCCAAACCCTACCAGAAGCCAGAGGACAAGGGAGCCCAGTGGTGTCGTCCTGGGCACAGGTGAGATCCTGTGAATGAAACAAGATATAGAGCACAGTCAATTTCTTTAAAATCGAAAAATCAATAAATATAATAAATAACTGAAGCTCCTAAACCTACGTAATTGCAAAAAATCCAACTATTTCTCCAAAAAAAGTGCCGAGGATTCCCACAGAACATGTAGGCTTCCTGGTAAAATATATACATCTGTTGTTGGTGCTTGCCACCTCTCATTCAAGACAGCTGCTCCATCCTGGTCTGTTGGTCTCTTCTTAGAATCTCATAACTGCTTCCACAGGCTACTCTCTTATCTCTCCATTGGTGCCTCAACTATGGATACCACCTTTGTTTCCTTCCCTAAGTCACTTGTGTGATGCTGGACTGTAGTAATTAACCAGCCTCACTAAAGACATGAGGATACCCTGAATTAATTATGATACAGTCATAAATACCACTCAAAACCCAGAGTTAGATATGAAACTACTATTTCCAATATTCATGGACCATGCCCCTGTCATAGTCAGAGCCTCCTTAGCTGTCACTGTTTTGGGGCCAGGTAGGGGGCCCATTCCTGCTCAAAGTGTTCCCTATTCCCTCTCTCCGCAGGGTCTTTGTCCTTCCCTAACGCTGCATCTTAGGCAGTGCCTTCGGACCCCACACACCCCCCACAGCCAGGAAAACGCAAGTCAGTTAACTTCAGAATAATCTCTCTACCCAAGGAGAACATCTTTAAATTTTATCATCTTTTGTAATTTTACTAAACTACATGTCTTTGTCTCAACCACTCTCCTGTCCAATATAGGCCCTAATTCTTGCTTTATGTATAACTGAAGGGCCACTGACATGTTTTACAAACAAGCATAGTTGCTTCCTTTAAAACTGTGTCAACAAAACTCCTAGACCAATGGTTTTCATGTTAAGGGTCCCAACCCACTAGTGGATCAAGAAACCCACTCTGTGGGTTGCAACCAGCATTGATTTAAAAGATATGATAGAAGAAAAGATATCACAGTGCATTATATACAGTAAAAAAAAATCACTGTGTATTCCTGAGTCAGAGTAAAAAAATTGTTTTGAATTTAGAATATAGAATTAATCACAAGCAATGTTTAAAATGTTTGCATTTTTTATCTCCACTAAATAGAAATGTTTGGAAGGGAAGCTCTGTTTTCTTCTCACGTTTCTGCCTCAACCCACAGAAAAAAAGAATGCTTCCACCAGCTTCCAGGAGAAAGAACATTCCCATCCATACTTCTCAAAGCCCCTTCACAGTTGGTTGGAGCCTGACTGACATTGGGCTACCTGGTCTGTTACCTGTATCTTCTTCTACTTCATGTGCCCATGTGCAGTGGACCCATTTCCCCATCCTGTACCCCTGTGGGAATCCCACCCTGGGCACACAAACTGTCTCTTTGAGATAGGCCTAGCAATTCTGTACTCTCTGGCCAGGCTTCTGGTCTACGACAGCATGGGCAAGGCCAGCCAGCCTTCTCCACTGCACAGCTGCTTAGGTCAGTGGCTTAGGACCCACTGTACAGGGCTAGCCATTCTACACTCAGCCAGTCCCCACTCCAGGGAATAGAAAACTCCATGTTGGCTTCCAGATCCAACCCTCCAGCACAGCTAACCAGACAATCCCTGCTATTCTATCAGATAAATCTGGTTCACTATTTTCTAATTGGCTATTGATCCTTAGATGTGTAGCTCCCAAAGCAGGGAGCCTTCTACATTTGGGGCACCAAATCCCTCTTCGAACTCCTAACAAGAAATACATATGATTCTGATAATGAATAAATCACATTCATTTCATGAATATTTTATAACTTCACTCATTTGCTGTAAGAATTTAGGCAAGTTTCTATTCTCTGTTAGTCCTACATTTATAAAATAAAGTGGTAAGACCTGATGTTTAATCTATAAAATGGAAATGATACCTATCTCATAGGGTGGTAGTAGAGATTTCATAAGGTAATATGTATAAAGCTTAGGACAGTGCCTTACACACAGTAAGTGCTTAATGTTAACTGCTAATAGTCCTGTTATTAATAGTTCCTTCCAATTCTTTAACTTAAAAAAAAACACTATTTTATAAATCACAATATATATATATATGCAGTGACTAGGAATTTAGTCCAAAATACTCTCTCTTCATAGATATCAAAGAAGAAAAAACATGAAGGTCAATAATAGAAGGAAAAGAAAATAAAAATGTGATTTGAAGGAGAATAAGTTAAATAACACATGTTCTAAGAACAAAGAGAAAGCAAAGAAGTGAGAGAGAGGGAAAGAGAGAAGGGAAGAAAATGAGAAAGGAAGAAAATGATAACAGGAGACCTGGAAACACTGACACGTATACACCTTTCTGTGATTTCATTCTAAATTCAAGCAATACAGCTTTACAAAAATGTGACTATCAGAAAATCTGAACCTGATACTACCACCATCCAGGCTGCTCCCATTTTTACCTGTCAAGCAAACAACTTTGTGCCTCTATGGAGAATTGTATTAATCTATTCATGAGGGTTCTGCCCCCATGACCCCAATACCTCCCATGCTGGGGATCACATTTCAGCATGAGGTTTGGAGGGACAAACATCCAAACCATAGCAGGAGGACTGGTTGAAAGTCTTTATAAGGAGCCCTGGACCTGCAAATTCCTGCCACTTCCTCTTGCAGCAGCCTGTGCTCACCCCTCCCTCACCCTGGCAGAATACTGGAAATGTATTCCTGTGAGAACGATTCTATGAGGACAGGGATTTCCATCTATTCTGACTGCTAGTGGGCCCCAAGCACCTATGCCTCACACAAAGTGCTAAGGGGACACTCAATAAATATTTGTTGAATAAATGAGTGATCAAGCATCCAGAGAGTATGGACACGAGCCACAGTTGAGTACAAAGTACTGTATTGAAAACAAAGAGATTAAGTGAAAAATCTACGTTAAAAACAAACAAACAAAATATAATAACGAGACTTCCAGGCCCCTGGAATGCTGGCAGCCAGGCTTAAATCCTTCCCTAACCCCAAGTGGAATATCTGATCCTCTTTTGGGGGTATTTGACTAGCCCAACAGCAAAAACCTACAGAAACTAATAGAGTTCTGCAGACAAAATAGCCAAATTTCTGCTACACACACGCAGGTTCCTATCAGAACCAGCCAAGGATCAGTAGACATTTGAGGAAAGCTGCTAACATGAAAGACACAGAAAAAATTTTTTCAAAAAATAGAAAAGAAACAACAAACATAATGAAAAGAACAGGAAAAAAGTCCAAAAATACATAATTAATACTTTCAAAGAGGTAAGAAGATACTGCATCCATAAAACCACAAAACTTGCTATTAAAATATAAAATATTACATAGATGTGGAGTCATCGGTGGTGAAGAAGGAGGCATTCAGAGAATAGGAGTTCTTTTTTAAAATGCCAAGAAGATATAACAACTGTCAATAAAAATAGACACTGTTAGAATGTATATATCTACATTCTATATTATAGAATTTATAACAGAGGATGCACTTTTGGAGAAAAGTATGGAACATCATGACATTTAATTTGAAGAATTTGTAAGTATTATTCATATATAAAGAGAGTATATAATGCCATTAACATAATACTAAAATAACATTTTTAATATTTTATAAGGACATATATAGATAAAAAGATACAGATCAGAAATAGATACACATTAGAATTAGAATGTCTATGGATGAAAAGGGAAACGGAGGTAGGAATAGGGTAAAAAGGACACTGACTAAGTAAGTTAAGGATGGTGGTGAGACAGTACTCTATCCTTTCTTTTTTAGGAAGTAGGAGTAGGCACGTTACTATGGACCCGGAGTGCTGAACACTGGTTCCAGTGTTACCAGTCTAAGAAAAGAGGTCATGGTGGCAACTCCATTGTGAGACACAATTAATATTTGTAAAGGGCTTTGAGCCAATCAGATTAAGAGTCAGGGTCTAAAGCACAATCCATAATTACTGCCGGGTTCTTGAATTCCAAGCAGATTCCAACAATGTGACCTAATCTGCCAGGAGCTTTGGCAGATTTACAGACAGAGTAGCTTGAGTAAAGTCACCAGCACTGCAGCCCTCAAGGTCCTCACAGTACCAATGAACAGAGCGTGGCCTACATCCTTCTGGTGACAGAATAGGAGCCTCTGCTCTCAGCAAAATCTGTTCAATTTTCTTGCTGGGTACTCAAGGCCTCCTGTGGTCCGGATCTAGCTTTTGTTCATTCATTCAGTATTTAATGCGCACTACTACGTGTCAGACAGCGTGACAGGTGCTGGGGAGACAACAGTAAACAAAACGGATGTAATACTTGCCCTCAGGGAGCTTACAGCCTGATGGGGAGACAGGCAATTTTAGATAACAATAAGTGGAAAAGAAAAATAATGCATGGTTTAGAGTGACGGGGAGACTTCTTTTAGTCAAGATGGGATAAAGAAACTGGTTTTACCCTCCTACTTGAAACAACCAAAAAAAGAGGCAAAATATATGAAACAACAGTTTGTAAAACACTATACATCAGGTGACAAAAGGATAGTGATTCCTGAGAGATGGAAAACCAATGAGGTGAGCCCTACAACTCCTCCAGAATGTTCCCTTAAGGGAGTTTCCAGGTAACAGCAGAGAGGAGGAATTCACTTGAGTTGGGGAGATGGAGATGAGAAGAGATTAAGGCAACTAGAATTCACAGGACAGAGAACCAGAGAGAAGAGAATTCAGAGATTAGCAGAAGGTCCCCCTTAAGTATGATGTGTGATGATGAGCTCGTGCAGGTATAGCAACTGCCCAAGGCTGGGGAAAGAACCACAGGCAAGGATTAGAGATAACAGTGCCTGATGCTCCCACAGGATCAACCAGGAATAGTTGATAGCCTCTTCCCCTCTTCCTACCAACCAGACTGAAAAAAATCTCAAGATTTATGCAGCATTGTGTGGACCCACAAGTCCTGCTTCAACAGAGGGAAAGTTAGCCCTATACCGATAACTGCTCCAATCCAGTTGAATCAATCTTAAAAGCAAGACCTAAAAGGGGCTGGGCGTGGTGGCTCATGCCTGTAATCCTAGCACTCTGGGAGGGCCAGGCAGGAGGATTTCTTGAGCTAGGAGTTTGAGACCATGCTGAGCAAGAGTGAGACCCCATCTCTACTAAAAATAGAAAAATTAGCTGGGCCTGGTGGAGGCTGAGGCAGGACCAGGGGTTTGAGGTTTTAGTGAGCTTTGATGATACGACTGGACAGAGTGAGACTCTGTCTCAAAAAAAAAAAAGACCTAAAAGGATAAATGTTTTCAAATAACTTAACTATATTCCAGAACAAAACTCAAGGTTATTTATAGGATACAAAAATATCCAGCACAATCCATCAGAGACTTCCGGAAACAGATCCATGCCCAAATTGGTACTGGGACCATAGATGACTAACAAACATAAGGAAATATGTCCAACCTCCTCATAATCCATGAAATAGGAAAGAAAACAACAATAAGACACTTGAGAAGGGTTTAAACAGGAGAGGAATGTGGTCAGAATACTCTTTAAACCAATGCACCTTTATTACCTTCAAAATTTTAATGTGGTATATAATTCTCAGGGTAGTCCTGAGACAGAAATGGTCCACATTTTTATTTAAAAAATAATACTGAGATACCTGAATAATACCAACAATAATTCCAGGGTTTTAGTACTCTAAAATATCATGTAATACTGAAATACTAAAATAAAATAGCATTTTAATCACATATTCTGAGATTTCCCATATTCTGAAAAAATATTTAGATATTTTAGGAACCATGCAGATTGGAGTCACAGGCAGTGCAGGCTTGGTACTTTCCATTCTCACCAGTATCCAAAGCTAAATGAAATTAACAGGTCTGTTATCAGAGTGCCAGAGTAAATACTTTCCATTCCCATCTTAACTTAGCTCACAGGTCCACATGGCTAGCTGACTGCGTATTAGTTAAAACCCAATAGCGTAGGCTATAGAGTACCTATAATCTAATCTTCCTCTCACTGGCTGCTTCCCTTTCTGATGCTGCAGGGGGCTATGTTTTCTTCACAGAAGGTCTTGGTGAGTGGCTGACAAAGAGAATGTTTCTGTTGAACCATTCAATGACTTAGCATCTGAGTAATCCCATGTCAGGGCCAATATCCAGCTTTTCTGGCTGAGTTCTGGAAATGAGCGAGGGCCTGGCATCGTCCAGACCGCCATTAGTTACCTTTCCCCGTGTGGTTTTGGCAAGTGGGAGCTCTGATGCTAGCTAGGTACCATGGGGTATGAAGGAGAAAATCTCCAAACTTCCTCTGTGTAGCTGGAGGCTAGCCAGATTGGGCAGGAAGGGTGTGACAGAGGGATGGGAAAGAGAGAAGACCTGCCCCATCCCATCCCAACCTTTCTTCTGGAGCTGGGCACCCTCTCAGCTTCCTCAGCTCCCCTCCCCCAGCTTCCCTGGTTTTTTCTCTCTAGGTCTATTCCGTAGGACCACACCCCACCCCTTTCCCCCAGGATAATTCATTTTGTCCAGGGCTTCTTCAAGCATTCCATCTTGGAGAGGGGAACCTCAGTCAGTCTTCCCCCATCTTCTCTCAAGTGGAACAGCATTTGAGACCAAACTGAAGAACAGGATGGTAATCTTACCTCATCAGAAGAATGAGAAGGGCCGGTGCGGTGGCTCATGCCTGTAATCCTAGCACTCTGGGAGGCCGAGGCGGGTGGATCACTCAAGGTCAGGAGTTCAAGACCAGCCTGAGCAAGAGTGAGACCCCATCTCTACTAAAAATAGAAAGAAGTTATCTGGACAACTAAAAATATACATAAAGAAAAAAAATTAGCTGGGCATGGTGGTGCATGCCTGTAGTCCCAGCTACTCAGGAGGCTGAGGCAGGAAGATCGCTTGAGCCCAGAAGTTTGAGGTTGCTGTGAGCTAGGCTGATGCCATGGCACTCTAGCCTGGGCAGCAGAGCCAGACTCTGTCTGAAAAAAAAAGAAGAATGACAAGGAAAGGGAAGAGAAGAAAGGGAAGGAGGAGGAAGAGAAGAAAAAGAGGTATTAAAAAAGAGGAATAGGAGGAAAAGAATAAAGAAGAGAAAGAGAGAGAAGAGGAAGAAAGAGAACACCTGGACCTTAACTACCCAAATACTAGTATTGTCTCATGACTAGTATTGTCATTTTGCTCCATTATTATAATTACTATTCATAACTGGGAGGTACTTTAAAATATACAACCATTTTTTAAAAAAATAGAAATTCAGCTACATTGAAATCTGAAAAACTGGTAAAATCTAGGTTGCAATTTGCCACACTGAAAAGTTTTCTAGTCCAATTGCTTATACCAGGGGTTGCCACCCTTTTTCCCTAAAGGAGCAGATAAGTATTTTAGGTTTCGCAAACCACAAGCTGTAAGCTCTGTCATGGTGATTCAACTCTACCGTTGTAAAGCAAAAGCAGGTAGACAATAAATGGTAAATAAATGGGTGTGGTTGTGTTCCAATAAAACTTTACTTACAAAAACAGGTGTCCTCTGGCACTCTGACCATAGTTTATCCACTCTGTGTAATGCCTTTTTTTTTCTTTTCCTAATATGAAGAAAGATACAATATTAAAAAAAATCACATGATTCATAGAAAAGCTATACATTCATTATGAAAGAATTCATGCAGTATAAAAAATATATAGGTTACCTGAAATCCCGCCACCCTGAGAAAGTTGTTGTTAGTATTTTGCCGAACATCATTGCAGATACACTCATAAAGAAATTCATGTGGGCCAGGCATGGTGGCTCATGCCAGTAATCCTAGCATTCTAGGAAGCTGTGGCAGGAGGATCACTTGCGGTCAGAAGTTCGAGACCATCCTGAGCCAAAGCGAGACCCCTGTCTCTACAAAAAAATAGAAAACTTAGTTGGGTGTGTGGTGAGACACATCTGTAGTCCCAGGTACTCAGGAGGCTGAGGCAGGAGGATTGCTTGGGCCCAAGACTTTGAGGATGCAGTGAGCTAGGCTGATGCCACTGCACTCTAGCCTAGCGACAGAGAGACCCTATCTCAAAAAAAGAGATTCATGTGTATGTATGCTCTTTTTATACATGAATGAGAAATATTATACCAGTCTATAACCTGCTTCTATGCTGAAAAATACATTTAAGGTATCTTTTCATATGACTATATTTAGATGTGTATCTTTTTTCACAGGGTACTTTAGAAAAAGGTATCATATCTCCTCCGATGGACATGTGGGTTACTTCCCTGATGTCCTCTACACCTCTACTTTCTAGCTGACCATTGGTTGAATGCCTCCCATGATAGGAAATTCACCAACTCTTGAGCCCATATATTTGACCTCTAGACAACAGCATCTGGGGACTTCTGCTCTCCAGACCTAGGCAGCCTCGCTCAGTAATAAGCCAGCAAGCTTATATATTGAGTTAGTAATCAACTAACTTGCCTTAATGCCTCCATTTGGGGCCACTCCCACTCATGTCAGTATGGAACTATGTTGAATTGCCTTCTGATCTGTAGCCGCAGTTTGGGTCATAGCTCCTGCCTGTGGCAATACACGTTTCAACAGGTTATTTGGGGATTTCCAAGACTGTGGGTGCTTCTCCCTGACCTAACTTCTATAATACATGGGAATATGGCTGCCTCTGACTGAGCAGAAAAACCAGTTTGTAAAACACTTACCCAGGTAACCAACTCAAAAGGAGAGAGTTCTCCATAACTTCTAGGGCAGGTTCAGACAAAGAGTGTGGCCATGTGCAATAGGACAAATAAAATCCCTAAGGAGCAACGCTGATATCCCATAAAAATTGTTCTCCAGTCTGTGGAAATCTGGTCATCCAGAGACTAACTGATTGGCCTCGGTTTTTTTTTTCATATTTCTTCACCATCTCTTTCTAACTGATGCTTTAGCGAGGATGTTGTTATTGAATATTGAATAGAAGTTCACAGTAGATTGACATATGAATTGCAATTAACTTTCAAAACCAACTGTCCTGAGTTATAAAACCATTTATCCTGCTTGTTTCACAAGGAACTGTATGGCCAAGAAAGCCACCTCTTTTATACAATTTAATTTCCATAGAATTGGGACTTTAGAGACCATTCTCTTATGATCCCTTTATTTTAAAGACAAGCAGAGACTCAGTGAGGTTGTCACTGTCCAAATTCACACAGCTTGTTAGTGGCAAAGCCAGGACTCAATCCCAAAGACCTCATCTCACAAGGCATAAATTTCATTCCACTCACTGCCACTCTTTCATAGGCAACTGATCTGATTTGTTTTAAATGCCATTGGGGGAAGGCAGAACCTAAGAACATAAAAAGGGAAGGAAAAAAAGAGTTTAAAAGAAGGATGGAGAAAATAAAAATAGGAAGTTAAATAGGCCCATGGTATCAGGAAGGTAAAGTACAACCAATAATTGGCCCAGTGCTACACAGAAGACCTAGGTCAGGTCCTCCTGGGCTGGGCAGTGTATTCATATTATGACTGACTGTAAACCCAAGTGAGATCCTGGAGCGGACCTGCCTGTAGTGGGTACTATAGAGCTTCTCTTCAATCTTCTGTTCGAGGACGAGACATTTATTTCCCAGCTGCTGGGATATTGGCTCCTCAGCACTCACAGCTGTGTCCATCACTGGGCACTGCCTTGGGGAACTGTTTTGCTAAAGGTTACACTTCTTCCCACTAATGTAGGATATGGAGACACAAAGGCCAAATCCCCGGACTCAATATGGGCCAACTCTGAAGAGCCACCCAGTTTCAGTCCTCCACTGGGCTGCAGGCCCAGCCGAGGCCTCAGCTGTACCCACGCTGAGAGGCAATGCTCCTTCCGCCCAATCCTGCCCACCTCACTTCCTTGCAGGTGTATCTCTTAACCACGCACCAATAAAACTTCTTCATGCAAGGTATGTTTCCACAAATTCAAACTGGGATACCACCCAAACTCATACTTTGTGGGTATCACTCAGTGTCAGAATTAGGACTAAAACCCAGGTTTCGTGACCCATCATTTCATTAACCTAAACCTTCCTCAACCACGAGACCTCTTTCTGTGGTCAAATTCATCCCCTCCAAGGTAGGTCTCCCAAGGTGTGGGATGCTGACCACTAGTGTGTTACACAGATGATGACTTTGGTAGTACCTGGATGGGCTTTGTTTGTTTGAGACAGAGTCTTACTCTGTTGCCCGGGCTAGAATGCCACGGCATCAGCATAGCTCACAGCAACCTCAAACTCCTGGGCTCAAGTGATCTTCCTGCCTCAGCCTACCAGGTAGCTGGGACTACAGGCATGCGCCACCATGCTCAGCTGATTTTTTCTATATGTTTTTAGTTGGCCGATTAATTTATTTCTATTTTTAGTAGAGACAGGGTCTCATTCTTGCTCTCTAACTCCTAACCTTGAGTGATCCATCCGCCTCGGCCTCCCAGAGTGCTAGGATTACAGGTGCGAGCCACTGTTCCTGGCCTGGATGGGCTTTTTAATAGTTATTTTTTTCTTGGGATTCCCCAGAAGCAGACCCTGAGGTAAGGATTCAAGTGAAAATGAATTAATAGAATCCAGGTCTGCTTCACCGATATACAATCTATAGAGTCATCTACCTGTGCAGTCACGTAAAGCCTTGTGCTTGGTTCAATACTTGGCTGTGGCTATCTTGAAAATCTTAATAATTTATGAACATTTTTCATTCCGTATTGGACCCCACAAATCAGGTAGTGGGTCCTGATTAGGATGGATTTCCAGGAAAAACTGGTAGGGGAGTGGGAAGTGAAACCAGGAAGAGTAAGAAGGATGTGATAGTAAACAAAGTCCCATGGCGGAAGAGGGGAATTTGGCCTAACCATTATTTGGGGGGCCCTGTAGACAATGCAGATCCACCCAGAGCTATCCCTATTATGGGCAAAGGAGCTGGAGTATTTATACCTTCAGATTGGTTACCAGCAAGGTGTGGGGGTGGAGAACATTAATTCCCAGGCACTTCCAGCTGCCCAGTGTACAAGCAAAGCTAATCCTGCAGCTGAAGGTGGTACTCTGACAAGATGCAAGTGGTGGCAGGTGGGACACACCGGGAACCAATATGCACAAAACTGGAATAGAATCGGAGGGGATATGGCCAAGGACTGACAGCAATTGCTAGAGTAAGCATGTATTTTAATGTGAACTAGGGTAAGAGACTGATACTTGCTTATCAAATCCATGATTTCATGAGTGGAATTGCTAACTTCAAGGGTAAGATATGTACGAAATAACAAAAGTGAGTCAAACGTATAAATAAAAAATTGGAGGTAAGATGGTATGAAGATGAAATGCGAATCACTGAAGTTTGGGAAACAGCAGCAGAGTTAGAAGGGACATCAGATCCAGGGCCATGGGTGAAAGCAGAGTAGGGCCAGGAGCCTTGAGTTTGAATCCTGGTTCAAACCGTATGGCATAACCTTCCTGTGCCTACCTTCCAGGGTTGATAGGAGGATTAGAAGATTTAATATGTAAAACACTTAAAGCAACATCTGCCATGCAGGAAGTGCTGGCTAAGGGTTAGCTATTATCATTCCTGCCTTGTTACTAACCCATCGGTGCTTCTCAAACTATCTGTGATACTCTGTTTTCAATCTGTTGCAGGCTGATGCTTTTGTACAACATGATAAATACAAAATGGATAATGAGAAAAATGAAATAAAAAGCAGACATACAAAATACAAGGCTACATTTTTAATGATTAGACTTCAGAGGCATAAAATTCTTCCATCAAATTGCTGTAAGTTCTTACATCCCATTGCAGATAAGTCATGGTTTGCAGACCATCACCATTCTATAGATCATTCTTTGAATAGTACTGAACTAGGAAACCTCCAACAAGCCACTGAAGTTCTTACTGATTCAGCTTCCAGGTTTTTGCAAGAGACTAACAAGAGAAGAATAAGATTAAGTACATGAAAGCACTTACTAAACTATGAAGTGCCCCAGGAAGGGAAAGTAGTGGTAGGGCTATAGCAGTGGATTTCTGTAGTCTGTGGCTGAAAGATACAAACTCCAGTATGTGACTCTCTCAGTCCCTGTTGGTGTCAGGCTGTCCTGTTTACCCTTTGAACTGTTAGTATCTGTGAATTAATCAAGCATCTCCTAACGCTGTATGGAGCAGGAAATAAAGGGCTTCTTTGGCAGGCTGTGGCTGGCAACCCAGCCACCACTGATATCCACAGGTTGCTAAGATCACGCTCCTGGGGCAACGCATCTAACCATACACTTCCTGTACCTGCGACATCCCTTCTGCACTCAGTGCAAATGATTTCACTAAGCCTGATACCCGAGTAGGGGTCTGGAAGAAAGCAAGAGGGAAGGTAATGCCCTTACTGCAGTTCTCAGTGCCCAGCTTCCCTGCGGCCCACTTCTCCTCAGCTGGTGAAACTGAATGCAGACACATCCCTCAAGAACGCTTTTAGATGCAATTTCACTTATGGCCTCTGCCCACACTGGTTCCAAGTGACCTACTTTGGCCTCACCTTCTTTTTATCTCCACCCTGTCAAACAAGAAAGCAGCTACCTAGGAAAACTCAAGAAGTCTGCTGAATGGTAAGGTTTCTGTAAGCCCATCTTCTTTACTGTCTCTGGACTCTTAAGCTTTTTGAGCACAAGCTCCCTGTCCGGATTCATCATTATAGCTCCCCCATCACTTGTAGCACCATGCTTGGCACACAGCAGGTGCTCAAGGTTTGTTGAATGGCTGTATGAATTGTATGAGGTCTGCGGAAACGGAAATGGCTCTTCCACCCTCTTGACCTTGAATCCATCCAGAAAAGACCAACCAAATCCAATCCATTCATTAAGCAGAACTCTTAATGCCAGGTACTGGGCATTCGGAAACACAAATTTCATGGGGTGGGGGGAGATGAAGGGGAAGCTCCTGATGGGCGGATGGACGTACTCCGAATTCAGCAACCGCAGTTAAACTCCCCTTTCTGGGGAACATATTCTCTCCGTGGCCCCAGGGCCCTTTAAATGTGACTGTGACTGTTTTCCTCAGAAAGGGCTGGAGCAGAGCCGAACTTTTGTGCAGGGGTTTGGCAGCGCTCGTCTTCGCGGCCCAGGGGACCCCTGGCATGGGGGCGGGCGAGGCGCTCGCACGCGGGGGAGACGTGCGAGGAGTCCGAGCGGCCGGGTGCGGGGGCGGGTCGTGACGCGGGGCCCCTCCGGAGCCCGAACCTCGGCCCTCCGTGAGAACTGGGGGAAGAGGGGCGGCCAGACGTTCGCGTAGCTCCACCGGCCCGACCTCTCCCCCCTTCCGGCCGGGCGAGGCGCGGCTCGCGGCCGGAGAGCCGAGCGCGCACAGCCGGGCTGTGGGCCGGAGGGAGGGCCGCGCGCGGAGGAAGGAGCGCCCGGGCCGCCGCCGCCGTCGGGCCGCCCGCCCCGCCCACCCCAGCGAGGCGGAGCCGGCGCCGGGAGGAGCGGGAGGAGGAGGAGGAGAGGTCGCAGCCGTCTCCAGGAGCCCTTAGAGACCGAGTCCCCGGCGGCGGCGGCGGCGGCGGGGGAAGCGCACCGGCGGGCGGTGAGCGCCGGGCGGCGGGCGCGGGTGGTGCGCTGGGTCCCCGCGGGGACAGGGGCGCAGCGCGGGGCGGCGGCCAGCGAGTTCGGGGCCGCCCCGGAGTCCCGGGCGCTGGGAAGCGAGATGGAGGGAGGGAACGAAGGAAGGAAGGAAGGAGGGAAGAGTGTCCCGGAGGGCGGGGACTGGTCGGGACACTGGGCGCCGGGGAAAGGGTGGAGGAGGGAGGGCTAGGGACGCCGAGGTCTGGAGACGGACGGCGCGCGCCCTCGACGGGACGGGTGGCGGCCGGAGGGCGCTGGAGGCGGGTCCGCTAGAGCTGGGGCGGGGGCAGCAGGAGCCCTCCCGCCGGCTCGCCCGCGTCCTCGCCTGCCTGCGGCCGTGCGCCCCGCTCCCGCCGGGGCGGGAGGCCCCAGTGTTCCCAGCCCTTGCTGGTGGCGGTGCCAGGCTTTGGAGGAGGGTTGGAAGCTGGGGGCGACGGGGACGCCACGCCCCTCTCCCCTACTTTCTTCCTCTCTTTGCTGAGACTAGCGGGCGGGAGCGCAACCCTGCAACCCTCTGGGGTCTAGCGGGGAACCAGCGGGTCGCGGAGGGCAGAACCCAGAAGACACACCCCGCAAGGGCCCCCCAGCAGTGGCCCGGAGGCTGTCCTATTGCAAACTGCATTTGCAGATGATAAAGGGGAGGTCGAGGCTCAGTCTTAACTGAGGTTTATCAAAAAAAGCATTGCCCAGGCAATTCTTCCGTGGATCAGGGTGACTTTTTTTTTTTTTTAAATCACTTTCATTAGGGCATATCAGTTGAAGCTAATTTTGAAACGCTGTAACCAGCGCCTCCCATCGCTCACTTGTCCCTCGCTTTGTGTATCTTGTAAACTTGGCTGACATCGTTAACGACGCACGGTGAGGAAGCCGTGATTCTCGTTAAACTCGCCGCGGTGGAGTGGAACTTGGGACGACTGGAAGTCCGAGTGAAGGAGCTGCCGAGGCCTGGCGTTTTGTGGCCGTCCTGCGCGGGCGTGGTTGTGTACAAACAAGTGGACGGAGAGGGAAGCAGCCGAACACAGAGTTAGAAGGGAGGTCCCCGGCGCCCACGTGTCAGGGCACGGTTAATGGCTGCCCCGAGTGGAGGCAAACCGGGTTTATTAGACCTTGTGGAGTTGGACAAACTTCACGTGATTAGCTTCCTTCCCATGGGTTACTTCCTCTCCCCCCTGCCGTGTTTGCCCCCTCAGTTTATGTTTCCTGGGGCGGTCGTAGCTTCGCCTGAATGGATTGTCTATAATGAATCTCGGATGCTGTCAGAAGCAGGGTCTGTGTCTGCGTCTTCTCGATTTTAAAAGCGGAGTTTAGCCTTGTTTTTTAAAGTGCTAGTCACCAGACTGCACCGTTGCCAGTGCTTGTCAGCTCTCCGAGTAAAATTATCGCAGGATCGTGGCCCTCACCTAGGAGAACCAGGAAGGCAGGCAGCGCTAGAAGGACGGGATTGCATTTTGCCATTGCCAAAACAATCACATTCAAGTTAAGGAGCTAGTTTTTGTTTTTTTTTTTTTAAACCAAATTGTATTAGCAAGCCCGCTTTCCAATAAGCTAACATGTGATTCATACAAGCGCATTTTTAAAAAGTAATTAAACATTTTACAGAGACTTAAGTGGAAGAGGACTTTCAGATCAAATGTTCAGTCCCTTGCTTTCCCTAATAGTTAACCAGCACCAGAAAGCCCTGGTTTAAGTCCAAAACATGCTGAGCACTCTAACTACTACATCCTTAGACCTTATAAATAATGCAGTTACAGTTTTGCTGTGTTTAACCCAAGTAACTTACTAGGTATCAAACACTGGGCAGAGAGTGCTTAGATTTCTATGGAAATATATTAAAATGTGAATCTGTGTTTCACAACAGACTGAAAAAATTACTATTATAAAAATTTCTATGTAGATAGCTCCGATCTTATTTGAAAGACTAGCTCTCTAACAATTGGATTTGTGGGTTGGTGTTGTTGTTTGTTAGAGAAAATGGGGGTTTGTCACTTGCAGGAACAAAAATCAAGTTTAGAATGTCATTTACTGTTGGATTTTTATTAGGTGGGTTTTTTTTTTGGTGGGGGGGGGCCAAGTTTTATGTCGACTTAAGTTTAACCTAAGAAGGTTAAGTTGTGAAAGTTAAGTAAATTTTTCTGAGCCTTAACTTGGAAGAGAAGCAGTTTAATAGTGGTTTTGAGGTATGGGCTTTGGTGCCAGATAGTTTTGGATTAGAATATTAGTTATTTAACCTTTTTCAGTCAAGATTTGTAAAATGGAGAGAATAGTGTTCTCTCTCTCTCTCTCTCTCTCTTTCTCCCTCTCTCCAGTCTTCATGAAAGGATATGAAACAATCTTTGGAAAACACGTAGACTGAATCTTCAAAATTTTTAGATATTTTACGTATCTATAATAGCTTGCTCAAGCAGGCTATTGGATAAATTACAAGGTGGCAGCTTGAACCTTCTGGAAATGCTAGATAGAGCAATTTTAAATTCCAAAGAAGGTATGTGATTTGTGTGTGTGTAAAATATTTATGCGTATGTGTGTGTGTCATGCCCCTACCACAGCAGTATGAATAATTATGATTAAAGGATTAATAGTTTTAATACCCTTTTAGTGCTAAAGGTACAGTTGCATAGTAATTTTGACAGGCAGCCAGAAACATTTCATTATCTTTTAAAGTTAAAGAGAATTTATATTTCAAATAGCTGTGTTTATTAGCTCTGGGTAGGAAATTAAACCAGGAATAGAAAAAGTATTTGTCTTTAACCAAGTACAATTTTTAATTAAAGTATGAAAAACTGTGACCCAAGGGTATCCAGTTATTATTTTTGCACGTATTGATATCCAAGGCCAATAGATAAGCTATATGAAGTGTTAGGACTGATTGTGAGCGTTCGTCTTATTTTTAAACTTTTGTAAGAATGAGTGTTCAGTTAATTCAAGGAATCTACTCATCACATCATTGACTCATTTGCTAAAATTTGCAAAATTTTTAAAATGCTTCCATCTTTAAAACAAAACCCTTTTAAGTTTCTGTTGTTTTACTGTTTTGTTCAATGTACCATCAGGTGGACAGAATTAGGCAGATCGTGAATCTTCGCTCCTGTCACAGATGGCTTCTCATTTTACTACTAGTTCCACTGAGACATAGAGATGGTGGTTTATAATAATTTTAAATAACTGTAAAGGCTACAGTGTTATTATGAATTGTTTCTTGACTATGACATTATACTCTCAAGCAGAGGAGAATTTGATTGAATAAATTATTCTTTTCACCCCTAAAACATCATAGCATAATGATGGATTCCTGGATCATACTTCTAGGTGTGTAGACTGTGGGCAAGTTACTTAATCTGTGCTTCAATTAGGTGTTGTGAGGAATAAATGAGTTTATCTACATAGAGCATTTTAGAACAGTGCCTGGCACATAGTCTGTGTTCAATAAATATTAACATTAATTATTATTGAAATTTCCTCTTTCTAAATGTTATATTTTGAGCATGCATTATTTTTGTAACAGGAAAACAGCTCTACAAAATTTTAACATTTCGCCCAAATCTAAACAAGCTCAGTAATTTAAAAAGTCCTGCCAAATGGTACTTACAAAGTAAGAGAATATTATTAGGCAATCACCATTGCGTCTTTTACATGTGAAATGGATTGCAGTATTAATTTGTTGAACAAATTAGTTCTACTAGATCTCATCCATTTTCCTTTTTATTAGAAATTCTAAAAAATCAGTAATGCATGAAGTCTGCTATAGTTTAAAAGCGGAAAGACAGCATGCAGAGTTATAGTGCATTATTACAACTACCTTAAAATTGTTTTTGAACTATGCATTAAAAAAGACTAGGAGAAAATATAGGCAAATGGGTGATGGGATTATGGTGCCCCTCCTCCAGCTTTTCCCCAGTGAGTTTGTATATATAAAAAAAATTAATTTGTATAATAGTTACTCAAAAATAATTCTGGTTTATTAACTACAAAAGCAGGAATTTGTTGTTTTGGAAAAAACTCCAACTTTCATGGCAGTCAATTACCTTTAGTTAAGTGTCAAAATGTTTTTCAGTGAGAATTGTTTAGCAGTAAAAGAGAGGCCCTTTTAGAAGTTTGTAGCTTGATCTTCGTAAGAGACATTTGAAAAGTTTACCAGTGGGTTATTAGCATTTGCATATAGACCTGGTCCATGATCTTGACTTTATGGGAGTTGTGACTTCCCAGGTCCAGTCTGGCATTAACAAGCCACATTTGTACAGCACCTTCAGTGTATCAGACACTGGACAGTGGTGATGAGGAAGACATTGGTGCACACAGTTTAACGAGAAGGTTCAATAGATTAAAAAATAGTTACAGCACAATTGTGTGAATCCATTTTTTTGATGAACATCCTGGGCCCTTTCTAAGCCCTTCCCATATATGATCTTGCTCAGTCCTCACAGCAACCCAGACGAGGAAGCTGGGGTTCCCTAAGGGTATGAACCTTGCTCAGGTGGCAGGAGCAGCATTTGACCCAGAGTTGTTCTGATGCCAGGTCTCATGCCGTAAGCATTCTGCTGAGAATCGAGGTGCATCCAGCTGGAGGTAAGAGTGAAAAGAGCTTTATGGAGGCAGCTTTGTTCAAAAGTTATAAATCAACAGAAACATAAATTCCTTTTAAAAGTGAGATGATCCCTGAGGAGACTCATCTTTGCCTGTCCCTTGGGCTCACCACTCTTCAGCCACAGCAGTCAGAGCTTCCCGAATGGCCACGAGACCCAGCAGGCCTGAAGTGGACACAAAGGCCCAGGGCCTCAGTGACCTGTGGAGTCCACCTCTCCCATCCCTAGCCTCTCAGAGGGGGCGTTGATAGGACAAATGAAGGAACTGACCTGCCAAATCCTGTTCCAGAACCAGCTCACACCAAAAGGTCCTGACCTCCCTGCTTTCCTCTCTCAGGAACAACGGGAGAATAGTGAACAGGTAGCTTGGATTCAGGGCCGAGTGTGGAAGCGATTTGACTGAAGGTAACTTCTAGCTGGATTAGTCCATGTATTTCAGAGTCTGTCTTGAAAATCATTTCTAGTGTCACTTAAATGTTTGGCTTATCATGTCAGGCTTTATTGGGTATCATAAAAGTGCTTAGCTCTGAGTGTCTGGTTGCCATCCTGTGACAAGGAGGTTTTTTGTCTTCTTTTAATGGGTCTATATTTCAGAGGATTACTGTATAGTAAAAAGCAGAGTGTTGCAGACTGTTATGACTCTTGATACTTTCATTTCTGCTGGAGGATTAGGAGCTAAAAAAAGAACTTTTTTCAGGTCTATCTGAATGAATCACTGGCTAAGAATCTTCTGTATTTCCACATTTATTGATTATAAGTAGGTGACTTTGGGGCCAAAGAGTCAGAGGCCTTATATTCTTTTTTTTTTTGAGACAGAGTCTCGCTTTCTTGCCCAGGCTAGAGTGCCATAGTGTCAGCCTGGCTCACAGCAACCTCAAACTCCTGGGCTCAAGCAATCCTCCTGCCTCAGCCTCCCAGGTAGCTGGGACTACAGGCATGTGCCATCATGCCCGGCTAATTTTTTCTATTTTTAGTAGAGATGGGGTCTCACTCTTGCTCAGGCTGGTTTCGAACACCTGAGCTCAAGCAATTCTGCCTTGGCCTCGCAGGCGTGAGCCTCTGCACCCAGCCAGAGGCCTTATATTCTTATGCTTTCTTACACAATAGGCTACCAGTCCCCTTGCAGTCAAGGTCATGTAACAGGCTTAGGATCCCATTTAGTTGACCGAGGAGAGAAGAGTACACTCTGGTTGAATTGGAGTTTGCATGATCACAAATGCTCACTGGAGTGGGGTCTGAAGAAGTTGTCATCTCTGCACTTGCATTCTGTGCATGGAGAATTGCCTTCATTCAGCATGGCTGTGTGCAAATCCATATGTGCTCATTGTGGGTGGACTCTTAACTTCACTGATGTACAATCAGGCTTTTATTTAGCTGCAGGCAGATGCTGCCAGCCAAGATGTCCCTGACCACTGGACATTACACCCTTAGCCCCCACTGGGACCCTCTGACTCAGACCCCAAGCTTGTGGTAACCTCAAATTTTGTCTGCTTTTTGGGAAAAAAAATCATTGCAGACAAAAAAGCACAAGGCCTCGCCTCAAAAGAAGACTCAAACCGAATTCTGTTAAATCCCAACATAAGGTACATCTAAGGATGGGAAGAGGAATCAAAATCCAAAAGCTGCTTAGACTTTATTGAGGCTGTCTGAAGACCTTATTGAGATAAAATCGTCACCCCAGGTTTATTCAACCAGAATCTCAGGCACATTAGAAAGGTGTTGAAACTGATAGACTAGGTGCCTGAGCTAAACCTAAACTAATGAAACCTTTTGGATTATTAGACCACCCATGGCCTGCAAATTAGACCATGGGGCTTCATGTGGGTGTATAAGGTCATGATTGGCAGTTCAGATAAGTTGTCATAAGAGGGTTGGATGTCTGGCCAAGAAGCAAGATTGTGACTTCTTCACAAGGCTGCCTTAAACTGTTGAATGGGTTGTTCACTGCACAAGAGTACCTGGCCAAGGAGGTAAATTTGAGGCTCAAATCTGTTAAAAAATTCATGCGTCCTGGGTTAAGACTGCCTCTGCAAAAAGAAGGGACACTTATTTCAATGCTATCGAGCCCATAAGGCTAGGTTCACATGGAGGAGGGCTTTGTTTTTTTTTTTTAAACTCAAAGGCACAATGTGGCTAACAGCAGCTCTGCTTCTCAAAGCCCCTTCAGCCACAACAGCTCTGTGGCTGTCAGAGTCTGGCACATAGTAGGAGTATAATAAATGCCAGAAGAATGAAGGAATAAAACTGTGTTCTCTACAGTATATGCCAGCAAGCTACATGAGCCAGTTTTTTTAATCAAAAAAGTACAGTTGATCATATTTGCCAGGAAACACACTCAGTGGTACACATTCCCTCTAGTGGGCTTCTTTCTCCTCAGTTCATCATTTCCTAAGGGACAGCTAATGACCAGTACTTGGGGTGCTGCTGACACTGTTTACTGTTAGTTGAACACCAGCCTACTTGGTGTCAATACGTGCTGAGGTAGCCTGCACGCCTCATGTATTCTGCCTGGTGCAGGGAATGGAGTAATGGTAACTCCTGGGAATGTGGAGTGGGATTTGTGTTATTTATTGACCAGCTGTGGACCCTTTCCTTGGGGACAAGGTACAAGCGACAGTGGCTGCAGGAGCCATTGGAACTTACCTATGAGCAACTGCTGCTTCTGAAAAAGACTTTTCTAGTTTAGGCTAAGAAGTGGGAAGCCTTGTTGCCAAAGCAACCAAAAAGTAAGGAAGAGAGTTTATCTGTGTCCCCCTTAGTGCCAATGGGCACTTCTTGCATGCTTTCTGTTTTAAGTTGCCCCTTTATAAAGCTGACTATCAGAATTAACTCCTCCTCTTGGCTGCTCTCTTGGGAGGCATTTGTACAGCAGGTAGGATCAGCTGTGTTTAGTGGCTCTAACTGCTAAGGCAGTGAGTGGTTCTGAGTATAAAGGTGCTGGTTCATGCTTCGGACTTTGGCCTTGTGGTAATTTATGGAGAGACTACACCTTATGAAAAAAGCTAACAGGTGCAGAAATGTGAATGTCTTTTACATTTAATATAGTTACATTCAGCCTTCTTCAGACAAACTCAGATTCCCAAAGCAGAAATAGCATAAAATGACAATTCCTAACAAGAATTCCCTACAGAATGTCTTTAAGTAGCAAACTCACCTGTTGCATTTACAGAATAATTTGATTTTATAAAATTCCAGGAGCCTCAACTTTTCAGGGATATTTCTCTGTTGAATGAAGCAGAATATTCTAGCACATGATTTGCCATCTTTTTTTTTTTTAACATAAATGTTTGATGAGCAGCATGCTTCAGTCATTACTGTCTAAATCCAGAGAGTAAACAAATGCCCCTGGCATGCTGCCTGGGAGGTAATCCTGGTGTTTCTATCTTTGCCTCCCATTCACCCTACAGTTCTCTGACTTCCTTCTGGCTGTAGTAAATATCAGGGCACTCAGAGCCACCCATCCCCAGCAGGTGACATAAAACCAAGCAGAAATCAACCTGTCCACGCTCACTGCACTTACCTCCTAAACTCTGGACTGAGATTTCTCTGACTTACTGATTTTCATGTGAGAACTTACCTTCCTAAACCTAGGTTTTCCAGACCCCTACTGAGCTGGTTGAACTCCACCTTAGCTTTGTTTCTTCCAAGCTGTTATTGTCCTAGTCTTCACACTCCTAGAAAAATAGCTTATACAACCTCTTCATTTTTAAAATATATGAAATATATTTAAATGGTCTCCAAAAAACCTCACAACCATACAAAAAGGTAAACACTGAAAAAATCTTGCTCCCAGCTTGTCCCCATTCAAACCTTTCCCACATTCTCTACAAGTAGCAATTTGCAAATACAAGCAAATAAGAATATGTGATATTTTTATTCTTCCCCCTTCTTTCATAAAAGTTGGTATATTATTAATATATATACTCTTCTGTGCCTTGCTATTTTAAATTAGCAGTGTGTCCTGGAGATATCAGACATCTCTCTGTCTCTCTCTCTCGTTCTCTCTTTCCAACAACATAATAATTTTCTATCATGGATGTGCCATGTTTTATTTGACCAGTCCCCTACTGTGGGACATTTGGGCTATTTCCAGTCTTTTGCTTTTACAACCAGTGCTGTGATAAAAGTGTATGTAGTAAGTCATTTGCCTTTGTGAGGGTGTGCCTAAACGTTGATTCCCAGAAGCGGGACTGCTGAATCACAGAGCTCTGTAGTACCCCTCTGGAAGGCTCGACTCATTTTGCCCTCTCACTGGTGATGTGTTGGATAGGCTGGTCGCTTACAGGCCCACCAGTAAGAAGAGTATAAGTTCTTTTTATTTTTGCTAATCTGGTTGGTAAGACATGATAATTTAAAATAATTTAAATTCCTCTGATTATGAGTGAGGTGGGTGGAGGTTTGGGGCTGTTTGTGCATCTTTTCCTGCATGTTGTGTAGGCCGGTAGACTCTCCTGTGGGCATTATTGACCTTTCTTCTTGCATACATCTCTGTCAGAATCTCTTAAATACAGACTTAAGAATGTGATGGCTTTTTTGGGCCTAAGGGAATAGTGGGCTGCCAAATTGTCAGTGCAAAATCAAGAGAAGTGGAAAGTAGGGTTTTATGCCAGTTGCTAATGTCTGAATTATAAATAGTTTCGGCTAATGGTATTATTAAACTGGGGCTTCTCCAAAACCATGATGAAGATGATCTTCTAGTCTAGAATTTCTCCCTCTCAAACAAAAACAAGAGAGAGAGATGGAGAATATGTAAGTTTCAATGGCATTTCCTGCGAAGTCTTTTAAGAAATCTAGAATTTTCCATTTACCTGTATCTCCTGAAAGAAGATTATATATGCTGCATTTTTTGTTTGTTTAGTTGTTTACTCCCTGAATCGGGTTCCTGTTCTCCCTTTGATTTCACCATCAGAGAGCTGTCTATTCTATTGCCAAGGAAAAAGAGAAGATAAAAGTACAAACACAATGTAAGAAGAAAGGCCAGAGCTCAGGATTCTACAAAGGGTGTGGGCTGGGAGTTGCACAGAAACATCTTTCTTTTTGAGGTGCTCTTGGGATACTGTTTGAATATAAAGTTAATTTTCATCTTTTTAAAACTGAATTCCCTCAAGAGAGAGGGAAATTATGGTTGGTGAAAGGATGGCTGTGGTTTTGTTTGTTTTAGAAATTCGTAAGAGGCAAGCCTGCATAAAGTTGGCCTACATCTCCATTAAAAAAAAAAAAAATCTACCACCACAAAAAACCATCTTTGTCAGAGTTCCCACGCTAGCAGCGAGTGGCCCATGAAAGATCCCAAAGAGAGGATCTTATCTTCCAGGCCCAGTTCTCTGTTTCTTTTCAGCTCCTGAGTATGTATTACAGGTTCTGACTTTTGTGAAGGTTGGTTTAAAGCTCCCCGGATGCTTCGTTTTCCTTCTAGCCCTTATCTCAATCTATTGCGATAGTATTGATCTCCCTCACTGTGGTGTCAGCTCCATAAGGACAAGATCTTGGTCTGTTATTCTGTCCCCAGTACTTAAAAGGATAACCTAGCACCTTTGGGTGCTAGATCAATAGTGGATGAATGAATGCTTCCAGACCCACCTGGGTCTTTGTGGTCAACTGCATTAGGGATCCTGTGTCGCACAGGCCTGGGAGAGGTCATGTTAGCTGTTCCTTGGCCTTTTGGCAGGATACTCAACCCCTTTCCAGCTCCGGCAGCATGCATGGTGGTTTAGAGCTTGAATTTACAGTCTGAATCTCTTGGGCAAATCACCTGGATGTCTGAGAATTCTCTGTTTGCCCATTAGCAAAACAGAAATAATAACACCGTATTTCAACAAATCTAAGATGCCATCCATTATGAGATGCACCATTATTCTATACTTGTGCCACTAAAAAAGGAAAAAAAATGCTGACTATTAAATTATAACCCACATCAACTGTAAGAGTGTATTAGTTTTCTGTGGCTCCTGCAACAAATCACCACAAATTGAGCAGCTTAACACAACACAAATGTATTATCTAACAGTTCTGTAAGTCAAAAGACAGGATGGGCTTGGCTGGTTTCTCTTCTCTGGGTTTTATGAGGCTGAAATCGAGGTGTTGGCCAGCTAGGCTCTTATTGGGTGGCTCTGGGAAGAATCCATGTCCAGGCTCATTGAGATTGTCAGTGTAGTCAAGTTCCTTGCAATTCTAGAACTAAGGACATATTTCTTTGCTGTCTGTCAGCAGGAGGACACCCTGAGCTCTCAAGAGACCTTGCTCTGGTCCTTACCCTTGAGCCCTACATCTCAGAGCCAGAAACAGCATGACAAATCCTTCTCATGCTTGGAATCTCTCTGATGTCCCTTCTGCTCCATCTCTCTGTCTCCAGCCAGAGAAAATTCTCTGCTTTTAAGAATTCATTTGATTAGGTTGATTAGGGTTGGGATCACCTATGGGATACTCCCCCTTTATTAAGGTCTATAACCTTAATTGCATAATGCAAAGTCCTTTCTGCCATAATATGTAACATTCACACATCTGGGTGGGGAACCTGTGGCCGTGGGGCTACATGTGGCCTTCCAGAACCCAAGCACGGCCTTAACAGAATCCAAATTTTACAGAATAAATTCTTTTAATAAAGGGATTTGTTCTGTGAAGTTTGGATTCAGTTAAAAGGCTGGCAAGGACCCAGAAGGATCCAGAAGGCCACATGTGGCCCCAAGGCCACAGGTTCTCCACCCAAACCAGGGGCATTCTGCCTACCATGAAGAGTTATACCAATATCAGGGCTGTTAAAATGTGAACAAGATACGCTGCTTAGAATTGATGAATACTACCCTGGGCTTAGGCATAAAGGAACTACTGATGTATATAAAGCACTTGGGGGGTTAATAGCAAGTGCCCAGGTGTTAACTATCATTATAATTATAATCGACATTATGATCATAGTGGTCACATAATACCTATCACCTTTAATCTCAGTTGACATTACTTGTACAGTTAAATGCATTGATCAAACCCTTACTGAAGGAGGATAGTGTCCCGGCAGTAAATTTGATGATAATGATGATGACTGTTACCTTTGAGTGCCAACTGTGTACCAGCATGTGCTAGGAACTTTGCATACATTTTCTCCTTGTCATAGCCCTATGAGGTAGGGAATACTGGCTCCATTTGCAGGTTAGGAAGCAGGATCAGGTAGGTAGTGGTAGTGGCATTCTGCTTTGGGTCCAGAGATGTCAGACTCTGATGTCCAGGCTCTTTTCGTGACGCCATGTTGCCCGTCCACAGCCCTGATAGGACTGCGTGAAGAGTACAACAGGTATCAGGTGGGCTGGAGGAGTGGCCTTCTGGGAGGGGAAGGAACACAGGGGAGGAGACATTGCCCTGTGTTGTCTCTCTCTTGTGCTCAGATGTTTCTTTCCTATTAGAAGTTTAGCTCGTTGTGGACAAAGGCCCCATCTCTTCATCTTTTTTTTTATTTAACAAGACGATTCTTTTTCATTCAACAAATATTTATCAATTGTTTGCCCTATGGGGATATAGCTGTGAACAAGATACACAAAGTTTCTGGGTCAAAAACCACATGAGCAAGGTCAGTTCAGGTAGGGTGAGTACGGCGTACTGTGAAGGCAGCAAAGCGGAGGACTGAGATGGGTTGGGGATGGGGCTGGGAAAGGCCACTCTGTGGAGGTGTCATTTGAGCTGAGAGCCACATGAGAAGAAGGCAGCCAGGTAAAATCTGGGAGAAGAGCATTCCAGGTAGAGGGAATAGCCAGTGCAAGGGCCTTGAGCTGGGAACAAGCTTAGGTGTTTGAGCACGAACAGAAGGCCCTTGTGGTAGTATAAAGAACAAAGAGTGAGTGCATGGTAGGAGCTGAGTTTGGAGAAGTAGGCAGGGCCGATCACATAGGCCCTTGGAGGCCATTGTAAAGAGTCTGGATTTACTGAAAGTGCAAACAAGACTTCATAGAGAAATCTGCTGTTTGTTCACACATAGGCTGTAGAGGGCAGGGAGTGTGGTACCCTGGATATGCCCTGTGTGTTATCTTCAAAGGGAGAAAAGTTTAGGATTGGGGAGCTACCGCTTTTTAAATGATTATAAGTATAACCAGGGCAAAGGGAGAGGAGAAAGGAGGAGAAGAGAGGTTTACCAGAACTGGAGTAAAAATAGTAACTGCCTGAATTCAATAAACTAAGATCACAGTCTGCAGAAGTTTCCCAAAACACACCTGTAGATTGTCTTTCTTAGGCTCTCCAAGTGCAGGTAGACATTGTTGAAAACTGATCTCATCATCTTCCCCTTAAAACCTGCTTTTCTTCCTCCCTCCTTTAAGTCAGTTTAGGATATTGCCATCCACCTAGGTTGCCGAGCTCTGAACCCTTGAGTCATCTGGAGCTCGTCCTTCATCTATACTTCTCCCAGCTCAGACACCCTGCGCCCAACCAAAGTCTGTGGCACCCACCCCCTGAACAGCCCCCATGTCTGCAGCCCCCCCCCCACCACAGCGCCTCCTGCCTGGGTTATTGTCATGGCTTCTGACTGATGTCTATTCTCCGCACTGCCAACAGCACGATTTCTCTAAAAATTTGATCTCAAGGGGTCACTTCCTGACTGAAAGCTGTCTGTGGGTTCCCCAAAGGCATCATAGTCTGATAGTTAAAGTTCACACTGCCCAGGTTCAAGACCTGACTGTGCTGCTTTCCAGCTCTGGAATCTTGGAAATGTTTTTAACTGCTCTGTGTCTCAGTTTCCCCATCTCTAAAATGGGGGTGGCAGTAGTACCCACTCACAGACAGATAGTGAAATGCAATGAGTTAATAGGTGTGAAGCATTCCGAACAGTGCCCAACACACAGGAATCCTCAGTGAACGCTATTATCTCGCTTTCTCTTGTGGCAGGATTCGAGCTCCACTTTCCTGCAGCTCCACACAGCAGCCCCTGCCCTGCTCCCAGAGGGCTGCAAAGTGTGGCCTGCAGACAGACCTCTTTGCTAACAGTCTGCAACTATTAATAGATAAGTACAGATGCGGAGAGTACACATTTAGTAATTTTTGTAGCAATTTGTCATGTTACATTTGTTGAATCTAATAAAGAACTGGACTTGCATTTTGTTCTTCAATTTTTAGCAGTTCATTTTTGCTGCATTTTATAAAAATATTGGCCCATGATGAACTAGAAATTTAAAAAGCTGGTCTTTCCCTATGAATAATTCGAGAAGCATTTCTGTGTTTCCCACACACCCTCTGTGATTCACACAGGCCAAGTTACTCAAACTCACTGTGTAGTCTTAAATCTCCCTGCGTTTCTTCATACTGTTTCCTGTGCCTAGAGTTTATTACACATTTATTAAGCATCTGTAACAAGTTACAGAACTCTGGGGACAAAAGGATGCATTAGGTACTGCCTCTACTTTTGAGAAAGTTTCCCTCAGACTACTCGGTGAATTCCTGTTTTTGCCTCTTGAAACCTAGCATAATTTCATTCTTTCTTTCATCCATTAAGAAAATATGAAACACCAACTGTTCAGTAGACACTTACTGCAGACATGTAAAGAATGACAATATGATGGGAGTGTTAAATGGCAGTGTGAAGAGACCAGTGTGGAGGTACAGAGGAGGGGCGTGCCTGGCGTGGGCGGGTCAGGCATGGTGTCAGTTAAGGTAGAGATAGCGTATGGAAAGATTATGATCCAGGTCTTAGAGTCAAGCCCACAGCCAAAGTCCAGCTCTGCCACTCACTAGCCGTGTGACTTTGAGTGTGTGCCTCTCTGAACTTTAGATTCCTCATCTATCAAATGGAGATAGCAGTACCTACCTACCCACAAGGTGGCTGTGAGGCTCACTCGAGATTGTATACGGAAAGTGCTTAGAAGACCTGACATAGAAAGCTCCATCCGTGTTTACCTGATATTACTTTTGCTGTCACCTTCTTGCTCTCTTTTCTCCCTCCACCTCTGGACATATTTAAATTTCCCCTTGCCTGGGTTCCCAGCAGCATGCTATTCAACCAGCACACTAATTATTACATTGAATTATGCAGCTTTACCTTCCACATTTCTGTCTCCCCTCCAGAATGTACTATCCCCTCGAATCCAGTGGCATTTTTTTCTTCTTTATATTGCCAGGAACCGGTAGTGTCCCACAGTTAGAAGACTCCATAAATGTCTAGGGAATTTGTATGGTATTAAAATAATCTAATTTGGAGCACTTCGTACTTTTCAGAAAGCTTTGTGAGGAGCTTCGTCAAACGTTAATTTCCACTTTACAGAGGGGCGCACACTTTCTGGAAAGCTTCTAGTATTTGCCCAAGGTCATGGTGCTAACAAATGGCAAAAGTTGAATTAGACCCCCACACTTCTTGTTTTCCTGTTTTTGTGCTGCCTGGTCAAATCTAGCAAGCTGGGGGCATCTGGGTGCTGGCCAGGCTCAGGACCTCTTATCACCAGCCTGCAAGGGCTGAGTAAGCAGGAGCCCGGCCTGGAGGGCGGCCGGGGACCCAGCCTCTCCCTACTCTTCTCACTCTCTGCTGCCCCACAGGTATTTATGGGTCACACCCTGAGCAGGGAGTGAGGGCTCACCTGGAAACCTGGGGTGGAGGTGAGGACAGAGGCCAGAGCCTGCCCGAGCTGGAGGAGGAGGCTGCAGGAGGATGGGAGGTAGGAGGACCTTCTCCTAAGAGTAATTTGTAACTAGACAAGAGGGCTGAGCGAGTTGGGGAGGAGGAGCAAACAAATGTAGTCAGGGGCTTTAGAAAGTCCTGGAAGCTCTTGCAAGGATAGCCTAGGAGCACTGAATCTGTTTCTTAAGACTTCTTTCCCACCTCCTCCTCTTGGTACATGTTCCTTCCCACCCTCTCTGAAAGGGGTGCCCTTTACACTCTGCCCAGGAATCTATTCTGTGCTCTAATCACCTGAGATTGGGTTGAAGGTGGCGCAGAGGGATGAATTTACACTAAGGACTTGACCTTGAACTCTGTTGACTTGAGAAAAGCTTAAAATTTATGGCGGCAAACATTATCTTTTTTTTTTTCTTTCTTTCTTTCTTTAGAAGAAAAGAGAAAGAATTCTCCAAGAGAATAGGATCTAGCAGCCTCCCTGAAGGCAGCAGCCAGGGGCAGTGGTTCTCAGACTTGTCTGTACTTTAGAGTCGGCTGAGGAGTGATTTTTGAAAATCAGGGAGCCCAGGTTGCACCCTGACCGGTGGAGTCAGCTCCTCTTGTGTTGGGCCCAGATGGCACAGTCCCTAGAAAGGTTTCCAGGTGGGAGCACTGGGAGAGTAGTTTACTGTGCGGCTCTGCAGTGCAGAGAATTGACAGGATGAGAAATCAGGAGTTGGCTGCTGAGTAATCTTAAAGATTCTGGTTCATTTTCCTCCTCCAGTTATGGAGTCTGGGAACAGCCTTTAAGCACAAATCCTCAGCACACAGATCACCTTCCTCAAAACACGCTGAGTCCTACCTTTGGGCTGTCTAATCTGTTAAAAAAAAAAAAATGAAAACAATCTTCCTACTTATGACTACATTATTGAAATGTAGTGACCTTGCAGTGACCTGCAGTGACCTTGAAGGGAGAACGTCACGGATCCCACTGTGACACAGTAACCCACAGGGTAATAATAGCACAGCAACTCCAGGGATGGGGGCACAGGGACAAAGGGGTTCGAGGAGGCCTCTGTCTGGCAGATCACACGTCAGGGACAGTTTTCTTGAGAAAGCTGAATCGGGAATTCTGGGGCGTCAGTATTATTCACGGCCAGGTTCATTATGTGGGGCAGATTATCGTTTTTGAAAGGCATATGTGGGCTCTTTGACTAGAAGTGACTTTAATGGTCAACATTAATTTTGTTTTATATCTGGCAGTAAATTTTATTTTTAAGGGCTTTAGTATAGGAAAAATTGTGAGGAAAGGCAACCTGTAAAATGTGCATTCATAGAAACAGTTTGTGGCTTTGTTTTGCCGGATACAAATACAGGTGTTTTTTCTTTTGTATTTGTTAAGAGAGGTTTTGTTTGGATTACATTCCCAATCTGTATATATTTCTTCATTCCCCCTTGAGAACTAGGAGCCTTTTGTATGGTAACGCTTTCCAAAAGCACCTGAGAGGAGGAGTCTTTCAGGAACTTTGACGGTCACAAACCAAATCAAAATGAAAAATGAAATCCTCAAGAGTGCAGCTTGGTTCTGAAACTTTTCACAACTTTGTGGGAAAGAAAAGGAAGTAACTTTTGTTGTATGCCTACTCTTGACTAGGCATTACAACCCCATAAAGACAATATAATTAATTCATTTTACACAAGAAAGTGCAAATCAGAGAGGTTCAGCGACTTGCCCAAGGCTGCGCAGCTCATGAGGAGCAGAGCCAGAATTCAAACCTATGCCTGTTTGACTACACTACTCCTAGGACTAAAAACATACATAACTCAAGTGTTCATTTTCTAGTACATTTACGAGTCTTGTAGTCTTTTATTGTCCACAGAAGATATCCTGATAAGCATATAAATCATAAAAGCATATAAAGCATTGTAAAACTCGAGGCTTAACGGTGTCAGCATCTGTTCGAGGACAGAAAGTCCAGGGAAGAGAAAGTGGAACTGTTTCCTGGCAGGTATCATGTTTATGAAGAGCCCAGCAATCACTCATGCAAATTCGTTTTTAAACTGACTCATAACAGCTGCAAAGACTGGAATTATCAGTTCCCAGCTCAATTGTCTACTATGTGACCCGCCCTTGTTAAATAAAGAGTTGTAATAGGTAGGAACAGTTTTGCTGATCATGAATCGGCCTTTAGTTGATTGTTACACTGAATGCAGGCTCTTTGGTTATTTCGCCAGAAAACAATGCCGAGGAAGTTCAGAGTGAATGTTGGACAGGTGACAGAATTAAAGGGTAGGCATTCTCCAAAATTTCTAAACAGGAAGGGCTCAGGGCTGGCACTCTGGAAGGGTGCTAGGGGACAAATCTGGAAGCTGTTTAAAATGCTAAACAAGCACAATTTTTTTTTTTTTTTACTTGTGTGCTTCTGTAATGTTTTTAAATGATGTTTCTAATTTATACTTTATAAGGTGAGAAATGCTCATGGTCAGTATTAAAAAGGAAGCTCATGTAGTGGCAGAGAGCAGGAGCAGGGTTTAAATCCCAGCTCTGACACTTGCTACCTATGTTACCTTAACAAGTTACTTAACCTTTCGGTGCCTCAGTGGCCTCTTCTCCTGGAAAATGGAGATGATGAGAATGCCTTCCTCCTGGGTTATTGTGAGCTTGAGGGAGAGTAAGAGAGAGATGCTTACAACTGTGCCTGACTGGACAGTCAGTGAATGCTTGCTATTGTTATTTTAATTAATTAGAGCTTAATTGATTCAATTGGAGGAACTGATAGAGGTAAGGGGGGAGGGAGGAGGCTAAAGCTGCCACAATCCAGCCTTCTGCAAATTCCTCCAGGATAGATAATTCTGTTTAGCTCAGTGATATGAGGCTTATGTTTTTTAATTCTCACGGTACTCCAAATTTATATTTCACTACAGCATGGTATAGTGGGAAAATCATTGAACTATTTAATTTTTTTAAACATTATCATTTTAGCTCTACTTCCAAAAAAGTGTTAGATATGGCTTCTGCTGAAAATGTGTTTAGAGTGGGGTGGAGATAAAGCCCAGAGGGAGACGAGGAGCTCCGTGCTACAGACATAATCGTTCCATCAGTTAATGCCCTCCCATGGTTAGGCATTAACTGATGCCTAACAATCACAGTAAACAGTGTAGTTTTCATTCTGTGGTGAAAGGAAGTGTACCAGTTCTTCTGGAGAAACACACTGTTTTCTGGCCCTAAATTGCAACAGATTTATCGTGCGGGTTCTTAAGGGAGCGACATTGGGGATAGGCTGGTCACTGTCTGCAGCAGTCCTTCCTGGTGAATATTTAGAGAGATCCTTCTGTGTTGACCCTTGAAATAATTAGAAGCGTGCTATTTAATTCTCATTCAGTAACTGCATTTCTGCAGGAAACAATAAAGTACAAGGGCATTGTTCTTTTGCTCTAATTTGATAAAGGGCCCAGCATGGGAAGAAGAGTGGGTAGAGTCAGGAACCTGTTATCTGGGGTTTTAAGGTACAGAATTATGGGATGTTACAACTGAAAGGGGCCATTGTCATTATGGAGTCCCACTCCTCCTTTGTACAGATGAAGGCGTGGGGGCTCGAGTTCAAACAGCTAATTGGTGGCAGCTCCAGGAGTCCTGCTTCTCGCTGCCTGTCCCAACATTATATCCTTATCGTAAAGGGTGTGCTTCAGAGGAGCTCTGTGCAGAATGTTCTGCAATGATGGAGATGTTCAGTCTGTCTGTTGTGGTGGCCACCAGCCACTTGTGGCTGTTGAGTGCTTGACATATGACTAGTGTATCTTAGGAGCTGAATTTTTTTGCTTTCCTTAATTTTAATTAAATTTAAATTTATATAGCTACCATTTTGGAGAATCCAGCTTTAGAGACACTGAGGAGGAGAAAAAGGCTTGTCCTCACCTCTTGCCTCATTCTCACCAGGTGAGAGAGAGGGTCTCTTTTCCAGCGGACCTTGTGCCAAACCAGGAGAATCACCTTGGGTCAATCATTCCCCTCTGCTCTCAGATGAAAGGCGGCTCCTCTGTACAATGGGAGGGGGAGGACTCGATCTCTCTCTGAGGCCACTTCCACCTCCGAAGCATTGTGACTGTAGACCTGGCTTTCCACTGATCATCAGGGTGACCTTTAGCAGGGGGCTTAGCTTGCCCGTGCCTCAGTTTCTTCATCTGTCAGCTAAATTAACACCTATTCTGCCCTGCCCCTCTTTCAGAGAGGTTGGGAGAGGCTGAAAGGAGGAAATCAATGAGAATTCCCTGTGCAAGCTTTTTTTCCTTAATAGTCTTTGGTATCTGGAAATATTTTTGGTTTCGATATGAGTCGTGAGTGGGTTTTCTTTTCCCCAAGATACTGCAGATCCTAATTGTCAGAGTAGAGACAATAACAACTCACAGCCCGTATGAAATACGAGCTGGAAGACAGGTACTGGTGAAAGATGACTGATTGTATCAGAGGGTGCAAGTTGTCACAATAATCTTGCTGAAGGAGGCATTCCCTAGGTGATTGCACAGTGGTCAGCTGTTTCACCTGAGGAACCCAAGTGGGTCCCCGCTATCAAGAACTACATTTCTCCATTTTGATTTTCTTTCTTTTGCTCCTTTACTCATCTTCAGCCTGTGTTAAGTCCCATTTTGAAAACGTGGTATTGTGTGTTCTTCAACAAACAAATACACTCAAACCCTTTCACAAATGGTCTCCGTATTAATAGCTACTATATCTGTAGTTTTCAAGTGTAATTTCAAGCAAGTAGTTCTCAACTGGCATGTCCACCACTTCCTGGTGAGCTTCACCTCTCGGCAGGAATGTGCCACCAAATTTTGATCAGGACATAAAAAATGTATTTTTGCCACTGCCAAGTTAAGTAGGTCTTCTGACCTGATGGGGTACAGCTTGCTCTGAGTAGCAGGCAGTGTAACATCAAGTTGAGGCTGAAGAAAGATAGCTAGATTGGCACTTCTGAGAAGTTTTTCCTAAGCATGTACGAAAGCCAAGTCTGGCCAGCAGTGCGGTGCTGGAGGGTGACCCAGAAAGTATCATTTTACTGCAGCAGGGTTTGCCTTGTAATTGCGGTTGAATGGTTTAGCATCGTGTTGAGTCCTTTAATTTTTTTTCAGTTGGTGCCACCAAAGATTGTAGTATCTGTAACTATGCCAGAAAGCACTTCTGTGCCTCAGAGGTCCCTTGGGAATGGCTGCAGGGAACAAGATGGGACCCCCAAGGGCACATGTTGAACTTTCCTATCCAGTTCAGTCAGAGCTGTTTCAAATTTATGTGTTTTACACATCAGCCTTCTGAATAAGATCACTTTTAAAGAAAGGATTCCTCTGCTTATGAAGGAAAAAAAGTCAAAAATTGCTTTAGAACAGCAGTTCTCAAATTTTATTTTTTTATTTTCTTTTTAAAAATTTTTTTGTTCTTGTATATTTTTTTTTTATCTTTACTTTTTGACAGACCGTCTGTCTGAAGCAATTCTCAAATTTTAGTGAGCATCAGAATCACCTGGAGGTCTGTTAAACACAGATTGCTGGGCCACCTCCAGAGGATGTAGTGTGTCTGAGTTGCAGCTTGAAAGTCTGCAACTCTAACCAGTTTCCAGGTGATGCTGCTGCTGTTGGTTCAGGTACCACACTTTGAAAACCGAGCCAGTGATTTTAGTAAACAGAAATGTTAATATTAACTAACTGTTGTGTGCCAAGTGCTGTGTTAGATATGATAAATTCAGTCTCTTTGAAGCATAGAAACCTTTTAAAGTATTTCTATCCCCATTTTACAAAGGAGAAAACTGAGTTTCAGTAACTCACTGGTCATCAATTGCTGGTTATCACAGAACTGGAATTTGTACCAGGTCTGGGTAAGGCCAGGCACCTTTGTCTCCCGGATGTCACTTGCCTTTCTTGTAGACCAGGGTTCCCAACTTGTGGTCCAAGGTGGGGAGACAGAGGGAGGATTTATGGTAAGGGGTTTGTAAATCCAGACATAAGCAGGCATTGCTGGCAGATTGAATGCCTCACAGGTCAACGTCTTTTTTTAAAAAAAAATAATAAACTATTTTTTTAAGAAGTTTTGGGTTCACAGCAAAATTGAGCAGAAAGTACAGAGAATTTCCATATACCCACTGTCCCCATGCATGCACAACCTCTTCCCCGTCCACATTCCACACCAGAGTGGCATGTTTGTTACAATCAGTGAACCTGCATTGACACATCTTTATCACCCAAAGTCCATAGTTTACATTAGGGGTCATTGTTGGTGTTCTACATTATGTGGGTGTTGACAAATGTGTGATGACATATATTCACCATTTTTAGTATCATGCAGAATAGTTTCACTGTCCTAAAAAAAAAAAAAATCCTCCCTGTTCTGCCTGTTATTTCTTCCCTCCCTTCCAACCCCTGAAAACACCAGTATTTTCACTGTCTTCATGGTAGAAAGTCAAATAGCTGGACTCACATAGTATATAGCCTTTTCAGATTGGCTTCTTTCACTTAATAGCATGCATTTAAAGTTCCTCCATGTCTCTTCGTGGCTTGATAGTTCATTTCTTTTGAGCACTGAATAATATTCCATTGCTTGGATGTATCACAGTTTGTTTACCCACTCACCTACTAAAGGAAATTTTGCTTCCACGTTTTAGCAATTATGAGTAAAGCTGCTGTAAACATCCATGTGCAAATTTTTGTGTGGACATAATTTTTTAATTCATTTTGGTAAATACCAAGTTATGTGTTTCCTGGATTGTATGGTAAGACTGTAATTTTATAAGAAACTGCCAAACTATCTTCCAAAGTGGATGTACCATTTTGCTTTCCCGCCAGCAATGAGTAAGAGTTCCTGTTTGTTGCTCCACATCCTTGCCAGCATTTGGTGGTGTCAGTGTTTGGATTTTGGCCATTCTAATAGGTATGTATTAGTAACTCATTCTTGTTTTATTGTGTAGTTCCCTGAAGACATGATACTGAACATCTTTTCATGTGCTTATTTATCATCTGTATTTCTTCTTTGGTGAGGTATCTATCTGTTCAGGTCTTTTGCCCATTTTTTGAATCAGGTGTTTATTTTCTTATTGTTGAGTTTTAAGAGTTCTTTATATATTTTGGATAACAGTCCTCTATCAAAAGTATCTTTTGCAAATATTTTCTCCCAGTCTGTGGCTTGTCTTCTCATTTGCTTGACATTATCTTTGGTAGAGTAGAAAGTTTTTCATTTTAATTAAGTCCAGCTTATCAATCCTCTCTTTTGCGGATCATTCCTTTGGTATTATATCTAAAAAGTCACTGCCATATCCAAGGTCAATCTATAAAACTCTTATGTTATCTTCTAGGTGTTTTATAGATTTATGGTTTACATTTAGGCTTGTGATCAATTTTGAGTTAATTCTAGTGAAGGTTGTAAGGTCTGTGTCTAGATTCTTTGAGTGTGTGTGGGCGGAGGGGGGGTATTCAGTATCAGAACTATTGGTTGAAAAGTCTGTCTTTGCTCCATTGTATTGCCTTTGCTCCTTTGTCAGAGATCAGCTGACTATGTGGGCATGTTTCTGGGCTCTCTGTTTTGTTCCATTGACCTATTTGTTCTTTTGCTAATGCCTCACTATCTTGATTATTGTAGCTTTATAGTAAGTCTTGAAGTCAGGCAGTGTAAGTCCTCTAACTTTGTTCTTCAGTATTAAGTTGGCTATTCTGGGTCTTTTACTTCTCCATATAAAACTTTAAAATCAGTTTGTCAATATCTATAAAATAATTTGCTGGGATTTTGATTGTGATTGCATTGAATCTATAGGTCAAGTGATGAAGAACTGACATCTTGATAATATTGAATCAAGATATTTCTTCATTTAGTTCTTCTTTGATATATTTCTTCAGCATTTTGAAGTTTTCTTCACACAGATCCTGTTCAAATTCCATTTGTTCATTGCTGATGCATAAGAAAGCAATTGACTTTTGTATATTATTAACCTTGTATCCTATAAGCTTGCTATCATTGCTTATTAGTTCCAGGGATTTTTTGTTAATTTTTTTCATATTTTCTATATAGATGACCATATCATCTGTGAACAGACTTTTATTCATTCTTTTTTTATTTCTTTTTTTAAAAATTGCATCAGCTAGAATTTCCAGTACAATGTTGAAAAGCAGTGGTGTTGCTGTTTTATGATAGTCTCAAAGGTCCTAAAGAGAGTGAGAGAGAGAAAAACAGTGGTGAGAGGGGACATCCTGATCTTTTCCATTCATTCATTCATTCATTCATTCATTTGCTTACTTACAGCATATTACAGGGGTACAAATATTTAGGTTACATACAGTGCCTTTGCCCCACATGAGTCAGAACTTCAAATGTGTTTTGTTTTTAATTAAACTGCGGCTGTGGGTCTGAGTGGTGGGACAGGCAGCAGAGCCACTGATCTTATTCCTGATCTTAGAGCAGGACAGCTTTGAGTTGCTTACTATTAAATATGATGTGTTAGCTGTAGGTTTATTGTAGGTGTACTTTACCAAGTTGAGGAAGTTCCCCTTTATTTTTATTTTACAGAGTTTTTATCATGAATGTGTGTAAGGTTTTTGTCAATCGTTTTTCTGCATCTATTGATATAATTATGTGATTTTTCTTTTTTAGCTTGTTGATGGGATGGATTCCATTAACCAATTTTCAAATTGTTGAGAGCCAACCTTGCTTTCCTGCGATAAATCCCATTTGATAGCAGTGTATAATTCTTTGTATACATTTTTGGATTCAATTTGTTAATATTTTATTGAGGATTTTTACATCTTCATTCATGAAAGATGAAGTCTTCTTGTAATATCTTTATCTGGCTTTGCTCTCAGTAATGTTAGCCTCATAGGATGAGGAAGTGTTCTCTTTGCTTGTATCTTCTGAAATAGATACTGGAGAATTGGTATAATTTTTTCCTTAAATATTTGGAAGAATTCACCAATGAACTTATCTGAGCCTTGTGCTTTCTATTTTGGACAGTTATTAATTATTGATTCAATTTCATTAATGGAAATAGGCCTGTTAAGATTATCAGTTTCTTCCATGAGTTTTGACAGACTGTGTCTTTGAAAGAATTGGTACAATTCATCTAGGTTATCAAATTTGTAGACCTAGAGTTATATCTATATATCTATATCTATACCTATATATGTTTCTTTATTGCCTTTTAATGTCTGTAGAATCTGTAGTAATGTCCCTTCTTTCATTTTTTACATTAGTTATTTGTGTCTTTTTCTTAGCCTTGCTGGAGGCTTATCAATTTTATTGATCTTTTCAAAGAAACAGCTTTTGGTTTCATTGGTTTTTCTCTTTTGATTTTCTGTTTTAAATTTCATTGATTTTTGTTCTAATTTTTTTCTTTTGCTTAATTTGAATTTAATTTCTTTTTCTAATTTTGTAAGGTGGAAGCTTAAATTATTGATTTTAGATTCTTCTTTTTTTGGTGTATGTATTCTATGCCATAAATTTAGCTCTAAGCACTGCTTTTGCCGTATCCCACAAATTTGCTGTTCAGATTTGGAAGTTTCTCTTGTCATATTCTCCAGGTACAGAGATTTTTTCCTCAGCTGTGTCCAATCTACTAATGAGCTCATAAAAGGCATTCTTCATTTCTGGGTTTTTAAGTTCTTTCTTAGAAATTTCATACATCTATTCTTGCATGTTGTCTGCTTTTTCCATTAAAGCCCTCAGTGTATTAATCTTAGTTCTTTTAAATTCCCAGTCTGGTAATTCCAACATTTCTGCCATATCTGACTCTGGTTCTGATGCTCATTCAGTCTTTTCAAACTGTGTTTTTTATCTTTTAGTATGCCTTGTAATGTTTTGTTGAAAGGCAGACACAATGTACAGGTGAAAGGCACAGTGGTGAGCAGGCCTTTAGTAATGTGGAGGTGAGGTTGAGGGGAGGGGAACCATTCTATAGTCCTGTGCCTGGGTCTCAGCCTATTGAGGAGCCTGTGCCCTGGGACTATGAACTTCACAAGTGCTTCTCAGTATCTTGTCCCTTTAGGTGGGACAGGATGGCTAGAGGGGGCTAGAGTTGAGTATCACCTATCCCCAGATAAGTTAGGCTCTGACAAAACCCCAGCATGTTAGACTTTGGAAAAATAGTTTCTCCTGAGGGCAAGCTTTGTTAATCAGAGCAGGATGCTCTGGCATATTTCAAAATGGTCCCTTTGGCCCCTCCCCCTGCTGGAAGTCTGAGGGGATTTTTCTTCCACATTCACGGTAAGAACCTGGTAGAACTCCTGCAGGTAAAGCTCGCAAACACATGACCCTTCCTCTATAACTCGGTCCCCCTGGAATTTTTAACTCCAAGATTTGTCCACACTGCACTTCCAGCAGTTTGTCAGTTAGATTTTCCTACCTTGGTACTGGTTCCCTTGGAGGTTTCTACTAGGAGATTTCTATTCCTGTGTGTTGGGATTCTCTGTATCCCATCAATTTTGGGGGCAGCGGTTTGCCCCGTGACCTCACTTCTATGACAAATCCAAACAAAGTTACTGATTTTTCAGTTCAGCTTTTTATAATACAACTACTGAGTGCCTGAGAAATTATTTTTGTTTTTTGCTTCTAAAGGTAAGAAATTATCTTCATACTAGAAAAAATTGGGAATTATTTCACTAAAGTATGGTGTCTGGTTGCCTTTTCTAAGTCTAGGTGCAATGGGAGGTAAGGAGGCATCATATGAACTGATTTTTATTTGAGAAGGTTGCTGGAGAAGTGGTGCTGTCGTGTTGATTGAGTCCGACAGGAATTCTTACAATGTGACTTCAGCTGCAGGCTCCAGTGGGGATGGGACTTCCTCCCTCCTGCTCTCCTCTGAGCCCCAGCCCCTGTCACCTGCCCACAGCCGTCCACCACTTTCTCAGCTTCCTTCCTATCCCTCTTCTTTCTCTGCCCCTTGCCAAGGCCACTCCTTCCTTCTGGACGCTACCCTGTCCTGCTGCCTGCATTCCTTACCCACTGTTTCCTCTCCGGGTCTCATTTTTTTGCTTCTCTGCTGTCTCATTCAAATAACAGTTTTTTAAAATACACTTAACCATGTAGCAGAAACTCCTCCCCGCCTTCCAACAGATGTGTTGAGGCCTGCCAGCTCTGCTCATAGTTACGATAATTAAACCCTTACCATGTGTCAGACTTGTACTAAGTCCTCATCTTGTATCACTTACCACTGACCAGTTGTGTGTCCTTGGGTGTGTTACCTGCATTCTCTAAGCATCTGTAAAAAGGGAACGTAACTTCATAAGGTTGTTATGAGGATAAAATAAAACAATGCGTGTAAAGCACTTAACACAGGGCCTGATGTGGTGTCAGTGCTCAGTGTGGTTATGGTTCAGGCTTACCCATGGAGGGAAGGAGAAAAGTTACTGTCATTACTGTTTCCTCCCAATCTGCCTCTGCATTCAGTCATTCCCGGCTGCCATCCTCTCACCTTTTAGGAAGGTGTCACCTTCCTTTAGGAAATCAGTGTTTCTCAACATTTTTTCCCCATTATCACCACATAAGGAGAAAAATTAAGATAAATTTAAGTTAATAAACTTAATGAACCTAACTTGAAATTTCTCCCTAATGAGATAAATATTTTAAGGAATAAGATTTTGTTGGGCAGGGTTGAGCGTTGGAGGGCCACAGACCACTGGAAGATCTAAGAATTTTTTTACTTGCATTTCCCAAGAACCAACATGCACCCTGGTGGGGCAGTGTCCCTCCCATGAGAACGTGCGCTTTAGACCCACAGCAGGCTCCTCTGTGAAACGCTGTAGCTGCTCCTGGACCTTCTCACCCTTGGTTTCTCCTAACACCTCTTCACCTCCCTGCCTGCTGCTGCTTCTCTTATGGCCCCTTCCCTATCTGCCTTCCTGTCCTAGTCAGCCACACAGCAGGGACCTCGCAGATAGGTCCAGGACAGAGTGACCTGCAGGGGGAAAGAGACGCACCTAATTCTACCACAGCAGGAAGCTGACCAGGAGTGGTGGGCAGAAGGATCAAAGTCCAGTGGGGAGCCTGGGAAAGGAGTGAACTAAGGCTGCCTGGACTGGGGCAGAGGGCGGTGTGTGTAGTGGGGTGTGGAGGGTGCAGCAGCAGGGCAAAGAGCAGTAGCCTGGGGCAGGGCTACCCCAGGGGACGGTGAGGGAGCCCAGACCTCAAAAGGTGGCACAGCGATGCTGTTCTCCCGAATGATCCTGGTTTGCCATTATCTGAACATATGACCTTAAAGATAACAAGCACCACTTTCTGAGAAACTGTGCTTCCGGGGAAGAGGCATTGAGAGTGGAGTGTGCAGAACTGTGGAGCTGAGAAGCATCCCATCTCAGGTTGGGCAGGGCAGCAGGAGTGGCTGGCTAGAGATGGGGAGGCAGAGCCTAAATGCGCCTTGCGGATTTGGGTGCTCTGGGTGTGGGGCCGATGAATGGTTTTAAAGCAGGTGCTTCCTTGTTGTGTCTCAAATCCTGTTTTCTCCAATTTTTCCACTTGCCCTCGTTCACAAGGCCACGGATCGCACCGATGGCACTGATCCTTTGCTCGGTGCCCTCCCCTGACTTGCCCGCTCCTTCTCTGCAGAGGACTTCCACGCCTGTGCCCTTTGGCAACCACAGCACCAGCCTGCGTGGCACCTTCGTATCAGCTCATTCCTCTGCTCACCCAGGCTTGAAGCCTTGGAATGATCTGATGCGTCTCTCTTATTCTCTGGTAAAGAAACCACAAGCAGGTCTTGTAGATTCGCTCTCCCTCTGGCACTACGCAGGCTCACGTGGGCATTCCACAGATATTTCTCTCTCCCCTGCCACTTTTCTTTCTGTGTCCCTCTCTCTTTTTCCTCCTTCACCTCCCTTCTTCCTTCCTTTCCTCTTCCTCTCCCTTTCCCTCCCTCCCTCTGTCTCTCCATTCATTCCTTTTTTGTAGCTACTATTTATTGAGCCTAGAACAGTGCTGCTTGCTTTATATGCATTTTTTCACTTAACCCTCACAACTACTCTATAAAATTATGTATTCTTATTATTTTCTCATTCAACAGACAGGGAAAGTAAGGATCAAACAGCAAAGGTAATGTGGCCAAATTCACACAGTTAAATGCCAGAATCGGGGAAATCAGTAAGGTCTGATACCCCCCTACACAGACACCCACATTGTGTTTCTCATCGAGACCACTGAACTAAGACCCAAATCGATCTCTCCTGTGCTTCTCCACTCCAGCCATCCCAGATCCTGCTGAGTTTAATCTTTCTACAGAGCAAATGTGATCATGTCACTCTTTTACTGAAAGTTCCTCATTCCTAGACCCCCCGCCCCCCATGCTGACATCCAAGCCCCCCACACAGTACCGCTTGCGTTTCTATCACTGTGAAGACGTTAGTGTGTGGGGAAACAGCATGGGATTTGGTGCCCAAAGACTTAGGTTCAATCCTGGAGCCACCACTTCCCAGCTCTGTGACCTTGAGCAGATAATTAATTTCTCTGAGCCTCATCTGTTTGTTCATCCAGTGAATGGTTATTGTGTGCTTTCCATGCACTGGACACGGTGAGAGGGTTTTGAGTATTCATTAGTGAAGAAAATAGGCATGGTTCATGCCTTCAAAGAAGGGATCCCAGAATGGCCTGGGCTTCCCCATCTCTGCCATAGGGATGTGTCGATGATGGTGGTAAGACCCCCTCCCTAGACTGTTTGGGGAATCAATAGAGGTGTGTATGCATGGCACACCTGGCTGTGTACAGGGTGCTCGTCACCTGAAGTGGCGCTGTCTCTGCTTCTGCTCTAGGGACATTCCCTGCCTTTTTTTTAGCTCTCCTTTGTGCTCCTCCCAGCTTCCTCTGCCTTTACCATCCTGTGTGAGCTTGATGGCTCAGCTGAAAAGGTCTCTTATCCATAAAACCTTTCCAGAACCTCCTGCCTAATACGAAGTTTATTCACCTGTTGAAGGATTCAAGAATATTTATTAAACACTTTTTAGAAAAGTGTTTTTCAAAGTACGGTACATAGACCTTGGGAGTCTCCAAGATCCTTTCAGGAAATCCACAAGGTCAAATTTGTTTTTATAATAATATTAAGATATTATTTGACATTTTGACATTTTCATTTGTTGGCATTTGGAATGATACTACAAAAGCAGTTGGTGGATAAAATTGCTGTCGCCTAATTCTTAATCAAGGCAGCAGTCACATTCCTTACCAGCCAACACTCAAAGCAGAAAAAAATGCCATTTTCACTTAGGAATATTCTTGAAGCAGTAAAAATTATTTATTGAGTCTCATAATTATGACAACACACTTTTTAAAATATTTTGTATGACACAGCAAGGAGAATAAAGCTCTTCTGCTGATAATAAAGTACGTTGGTTGTCTCAAGGAAAAATACTTGTGTGATTATTTCAGTTGCAAGCTGAACTAGCCACTTTTTTCACCCAACACCATTTTTACCTGACAGAATGTCTGGCAGACAAGTTGTGATGAATCATTCTTGGATATTTGGCAGTCATTTTCTTGAAAAAGAACAAAGTCAGCCTGTCACTTCAAGAAAAACAATTGTCCATATTTGTTGCCAATGATAAAATTCTATCATTGCAAACATAGATTTTAGAAAACTTATTATCTGCTGCCATGAGCGTGACCACTTCCCAATACTTAAAGACTTTCCTGATGAGATCAGTGTGATGATAATGAGTATGCATTTTTGATATTGTGTGATGCAGTGTGTCAACATTTGGAAAACATGTATAACTTGGAGAACTAATATTTTCAGTGACCAGTGTGTGATTTTAAAAACTTTGCATGGGTCAAGGTCTATACTATTTCGAGCAAGAGAGACTAATTGATTTTAATATAGCATAATATTAAAAGTTCATTGACAGGGTTTCAGTTAACCTTTAAGAAGCCACCACTTGTCAAGTTTTGGTGTAGTATCGAAGAATATCCACAGGTATCTGAAAAGGTTTTTTATCTATATCTGTGTAAGGCCAGACTTCCTTCATACACTATAACCAAAACAACATATCACAAAAAATTAGATTTAGAAGCAGAAATGAATACAAACAGAGATTCCAGCTGTCTCCTTTTAAAGAGATTTGTAAAGATACTTGTCATTAAAGAGATTTTAAAAAATGTAAAACAGCCAGGCTCGGTGGCTCATGCCTGTAATCCTAGCACTCTGGGAGGCCAAGGCAGGAGAATTGCTTGAGCTCAGGAGTTTGAGACCAGCCTGAGCAAGAGTGAGATCCCCCGTCTTCACTAAAAATATAAAAATTAGCCACGTGTCGTGGCATGTGCAGATAGTACCAGCTAGTTGGGAAGCTGAAGCAAGAGGATTGCTTGAGCCCAGAATGTGGAGGTTGCAGTGAGGTATGATGATGCCACTGCACTCTACCCAGGGCAACAGAGTAAGCTCTGTCTTAAAAAAAAAAAAAAAAAAAAGACAAGTAAAATAGTTCTCATTAAAATTTCTTATATTTTGGAAAATACAGTTGTTTTTCATGAATCTTGTTTGTTTTTTTGTTTTTGAGACAGAGTCTCCCTCTATTACTCAGGCTAGAGTGCTGTGGCATCAGCCTAGCTCACAGCAACCTCAAACCCCTGGGCTCAAGCAGTCTTTTCTGCCTCAGCCTCCCAAGTAGCTGGGACACTATAGGCACATGCCACCACATTCAGCTAATTTTTTCTATTTTTAGTTGCCTGGCTAATTTTTTATTTTTTCTGTTTTTTAGTGGAGACAGGGTCTCTTGCTCAGGCTGGTTTTGAACTCGTGACCTGAAGTGATCCTCCTGTCTTGGCCTCCCAGAGTGCTAGGATTGCAGGCATGAGCTACTATGCCCAGCCATAAAATATTTTTGTTAAGATCTAGTAAATTTATCATTATTATATTTTTAATGAATTAATATTTTTTAAATTTCTCAGTTTCAGTTTCTATATCAGTAGATTAAGCCAAATAAACAAAACCCCTCAGGATTCTCAATTTTTTTAGGAGTGTAAAGGGTCCTGAGACCAAGAAGTTTGAGAACTGCTATATTAGAACTGTGTGCAAATGGTCTAATTGCTGGCTTACATGTGAAAGCTAAGTCCTCTAGTGAAGTTTATCCATGAACATCACCATGGTCTGGGTTCACCGGCACTACCTAACAAGATACAAAGTCAGGACAAATGGCATGAAATGATTGTAGAATCCTACACAATGCTCTGCTGTCTGTGGCCAAGCCTGGGATACATGCTTATACATGCATTAGAGATGTGTAGAACTGTTCACTGGAGAGGTTAATAAATGTGCCTGCTGTGCCTGTAGTACCTTCTAAAAAGGCCCAGTTCCTACTAAAGGAAGCAGCCCTGTACTGTTTGTAAAAAAAAAAAAAAAAAAAAAAAAATTGGTGGCCATGTTCCTAACAGCTCTTAATGATGTGGGGGTTAGGGGCAATGACCCCTCCTGATCACAGTTGAAAATCCATGTATAACTTTTTACTCCTCAAAAATTTAACTGCTTATGGTCTGCTGTTGACCAGAAGCCTTACCAATAACATAAATGTCCATTAGCACATAGTTTACATATAATGTGTATTGTGTACTGTAGTCATCTAAAGTAAGCTAGAGAAGAGAAAATGTTTCTACCGTTTACTTTAATTTTAGTGCCTGTATCATGGAAGGGTCCATGTTATAAAAGAAATCAAAAGCAGTCTTGAATAATCAGAACCCTTCTGCCAGATTGTCTAATGTCCATTTGTTTTCTGGCACTGCTTTTTTTTTTTTTTTTTTTAAACACAGGATCTCCCTTTGTCACCCAGGCTGGAGTGCAGTGGCATGATCATAGCTCACTGCATTCTTGAACACCTGAACTCAGGCGATTCTCCTGCCTCAGCCTCCCGAGTAGCTAGGACTGTAGGCATGTGCCACCATGCCTGGCTTGGCCTTCTACGTCTTCTTCCTCATTGCCTGGCACTGGTTCAGAAGCACTCATCTCCATCAAGTTGTTTTCTGTTAATTCTTCTGATGTGGTGTCTATTAGTTTTAAATTTCTCCAAGATCCCTACCTTGAAACCCTTCACCCCCTGCAACCTATTTTTACTGTATCCACAATCTCTTTCATAATTATATTGCTTGGCTCTGTCATAAGTCCTGTGAAGTCACGTACAACCTTTGGACATAGTTTTCTCTAGCAGAAATTTTTTGTTTCAGACTGGGTGGCTTTCACAGCTCTTTTCTGTAACAACAATGACATCTTCAGTGGTATAATCTTTACATGCTTTTATGATATTCTATTGGGGTTCTCTTTCATAGCATTGGCCTTCCGTTCCACACAAGGACCATGAATAATGAGCTTTAAAGGTCCTTATACCCTCCTGATCTATAGGCTGAATTAGAGGAGATGTTAAGTTTAGGGGCAAGTAGACCACTTCATTGGGTTCTGGATGGCCAGGGGCATTATCCAATATCAAAATAACTTTAAAAAGTAGTTCATAACTTCAGGGACAAAGCATTAATGGAACCAATCCAGAAAAGGGATGCTCATTGTTCAGGCCTCCTTATTGTACAACCAAAAGACTGGCAGGTGGTATTTATCTTTTCCCAAAAAGGCTGGGGGTGGGGAAGAGGTTAGCAGCTTTATAGATAAGGGCAGTCCTGATAATAAACATGGCTGCATTTGCACAAAGCATGGAGTTAGCCTATCACTTCCTGCTTTAAATCCTAGTGCTCATTTCTCTTTCTTATTAAAAATGTCCTTGGGGCCGGCGTGGTGGCTCAAGCCTGTAATCCTAGCTCTCTGGGAGGCCGAGGTGGGCGGATCGTTTGAGCTCAGGAGTTCGAGACCAGCCTGAGCAAGAGCGAGACCCCATCTCTACTATAAATAGAAAGAAATTAATTGGCCAACTAATATATATAGAAAAAATTAGCCGGGCATGGTGGCACATGCCTGTAGTCCCAGCTACTTGGGAGGCTGAGGCAGCAGGATTGCTTGAGCCCAGGAGTTTGAGGTTGCTGTGAGCTAGGCTGACGCCACGGCACTCACTCTAGCCTGGGCAATAAAGTGAGACTCTGACTCAAAAAAAAAAAAAAGAAAAAAAAAATGTCCTTGGTGGCATTTTTTTTTTTTTCTAGAATAGGGTACTTTCATCTGCATTAAAAATCTATTCAGACAGATGTCCTTTTTTCTCAATGATTTTCTTAATGGCCTCTGGGAATTTGTTGCCTCTTAGTTGGCAAGAAGGTGCTTCTCCTGTTATCTTGACATTTTTAAAGCCAAACCTCTTTCTAAACTTGTCAAACCATCTTTTACTGGCATTAAATTTTCCAACTTTAGATCCTTCACCTTTCCATTGCTTTAAGTTGTCATATAGTATAATAATTTTGCTTTTTCTTGAATCATATTAGAGTCTATAGCTATGCCTTTTTTATAGCAATCCTGCACCCACATAAAAGCTGTATTTTCATACCATTTTATCAGGTGATAAAAAGGTATTTGGAGGCCAAGCCGGGTGGCTCACATCTGTAATCCCAGTACTTTGGGAGGCCGAGGTGGGAGGATCACATGAGGCCAGGAGTTAGAGACCAGCCTGAGCAATAGTGAGACCCCATCCCTACAAAAAAAATAGAAAAATCAGCCCTGTGTGGTGGCACATGCCTGGAACCCCAGCTACTACGGAGGCTGGCGTAGGAAGATTGCTTCAGCCCAGGAGTTTGAGGTTGCAGTGAGCTGTGATGACGCTATTGCACTCTAGCCTGCATGACAGAGCAGACCCTGTCTCCAAAAAAAAAAGACATTTTGAAAAATGGCCAAGGTTTTCACATCCGCTGGTGTAGCTGCAACAACAGCTTCATGAATTTTCTTTTCTTTTTCTTTTCACAGTGGTCCTTATGCTAGTTTCCCTTATCTTGAAATGGTGGGCAGCCACAGCTGCAGATCTCAATCTGTGGTACATCTCCAAAAAAAAAAAAAAAAAGGCAATTCAACTTTTTCTGGTAATGTTGGTAATGTCATGACTTTTTTTCCTTCTTGGGAGCATTTCCAGGCATCACTAATGACTTTTTGTATGGGTCCCGTGGTGTTATTCAAAGTTTATGGTATTGGACTAAACACAGTGAAAAATACCCAAGAACCATGAAAGATCACTTTATACTGTGATGAGCAATTTACTAGAGAGACTTGGTCACGCAGAGATGATTAGCATCACCCAGCATTTTAAGCAGATACAATACTTGAGCTCACCATAGTAGCAACAGGAGGTGACTATGAAAGTATTATAGTAGTACAGTATGTACTGTAGTAAATTTTCTGCAGTTATGATTTAATACTCCATCTCCACGGTTGTTTACATTTTTCTCTAGTGCGAATGGCACCATATATAGTCTATATGTGTGTGTATAAGTTTTGATAAAGTTTAACTTTCTATAGTACATTTGTGTATGTTTTATGGTAGTGATACAATAGACTAGTATCTATGTATAATTTATGCATTCATAACATACCTTTTTCTTAATTTTTCACTATTTTTAGGCTATGTGGTTCATCTGGGAGTTTTTTTCAAATTGTTGCAAAGCTCCAAAAAATTTTCTAATATATTTATTTTTTTAAATCTGCATGTAAGTGGACTCATGCAACTCGTGTTGTCCAAGGGTCAAGTGTATGGTGTGATTTCTTCTCCTCCTACCCCTCTCCTTTAGCCACAGTGGATTGGGTCAAGAAGAGCTGTAAGCTGACAAGCAACCTGGTCTGCCATGAAAAAATCAGCCTAGATTAAACCACCAGCACCATGTACCCATAAGATTCTTTATATGAGATTGTGAGTAAAAGGTCCCCAGGACGAGGAGAGTTGGCAAGTGGCATCCTAGCCTGTGGCTGGGAAGAGAGTCACAGAAGGAGAGGCCATGAGACAAACTCTGAGTGAGCAGAAGCAGAGGGGAGACCCAAGGTGTGTGGCAGCAGCAGTAGGAGCAGAGAGAGAAAGCCTGGGTCATGGTCAAGAAGGGGACCCCACCCTGCCGCTGATGATATGAGACCACAAAATCCAGCCCTGGTGCCGCCCTGGCTTCTCTCAGCTCCCTGTCTGGTCTCAGTGAGGCCCGTCTCCGTGGCCTTAGGATCATGTGTATCCTTATAGTAAACCTCTAATATCTGAGGCCACCTGAGGGATGGGAGGGGAAGCCATCAAACTTGACTGGTTACCTCAAGTGGCCTCATACTGTGTGGGGTGCTGGACAGCAAACAGAAGAGAGCAGACTGAGGCAGAAGCTGAAAGGAGCCCCCTGTAGGTTCTTGAACAGAGGACTGAAAATGGAGTTTGGGGAAATGTAGACTGGCCTGATGAATAGGAAGGATCTGAGGAAAGAGCACTTCAGTCAGGGAGGCTGGTTCAAGGCCATCACAGTCATCTGACGGTGCCAGTGGGGGCACTCGTCACCTCAGCCCTTTTACCAGGGAACTTGAGCCTGGCTCACTCGCTCACCTGAGAAAGGCCTTGCCTCTGAGAGGATGATTTTCTTGCCAAATGCTCTGTGTGCGCCAATGGTATGGAACAGGAACACCCAGAGGTGCACCCCTGTTGACTGGAACCTAGCTAACTGTTCTTTTTTCCATTTCCCACCCCATATTCTAGATCAGAACCTCTTTAGGAAAAGCGTGGGATGTTTAACTGGGAATCGTTTAATGAAATCAGTTGGGTCAGAACTACCACAGCAAAGAGTCCTTTTTCCTAAGCCACGTACCCCTAGCTGGGCTTCTTTAGACTTAGGGTATGGAGTGTTAAGTTTTATTTTTGTGTTCGCACTTGAGTTGTTTTGTTTTCACGGTCGGTACATTATAATTTATGGTTCGTGCATCTCAGGGCACAGCAAGCAGGAGGACTGCCTTCCTCCGAATAGTCTTGCCTGGAACTTGGGGAGACATTTTAGGAGAGCATACCTTCTGACATAGGAAAGTAATTCCCAACACTGGGAATCACTTGAAGTCCAAGTGGGTTCTTGGTTTTGCACAAGAAAGAATTCAGGAGCAAACCAACAGTGTAAACTGAAAGTGAGATTTATTCAGAAAGTATAGAAAATTTCCTCCACGGTAAGAGTAGGGGCTAGTTCTCCCCGTGGAGGAGGAACAGCCCCCATGGCTTCTTGGGTCCCTCTATTTAAGCAACAGCTTAATTGTAAGCTAAGCAAGGGGAGGGATATTCATGTTATTTCTTGGAAAGGGATGGTGTTTCCTGGCATTAGGGTGACACCCTTCTTTTGACTAAATATGGTCAAATAGGAAGTGTCATGGCATCAGGTGCATTATGAGAATGGGAGATTTTCTTAGAAACTTCTATGGTAATGAAGTGTATAATAAGGCTGTGAGGTCAAGAGGCGGTCAGTTCCTTTGCCATCTTGTTTCTAAATGGCTAGAACTTGTCCTGCTTCTGTCTTGTTTTGATCAGGATATCTCGAAACAAAATTTTGAGACTTCCAGACTTAGTTAAGCAATACCTGCACCATTAAGCAATGCCTGAAGCAGTGCCTAAAACAATGCCTGCCAGTTATCTGACTTCCATTGGAGTATGGAGGGCAAGGGATTTCTGCCTTTCAAGGACCTGTATTTTAATGGCAGGACAAGTTAGGTATGTATAGAAAAATAATTTTAGAACTTATGACTTTTTGCGTTCTACCAGTTAATTTTTAACTCATAGAAGTATAATATTCCAGGTAAAAATGAGCCAGGGATTGAAATGGAGTGAGCTGAGGTAGGAAGCTAACTACTTCTACTGGCCTTAGCAAAATGCCAGCTATTAAGCAATTGACATTACCTCTCTGTACCCTACCTACAAAATGTTGATAATTATAATACCTCTTTTATCGTGTGGACATGTGAGTTACGTGAACTAAACTGTAACTCAACTAATTAATCAACAAGTATTTGTAGAGTGCCTGCCATATGTCATATACTTTGTTTGGAGTTTTACTGGAAAACAAGATTGACATGAGGCATATAAGAAAGTGCTTGCAAATGTGCCCAGTATGTAGTAAAAAAAATATATATATATATATTTATATATATATTTTTTTCCATAAATGGTACCTATTGTTGTTGTTATTTGAGAGAGGTGCACCAAGTTCAGAAATTCTTGAACAAAACAGAGTTAGCCAAGGCAGGGGTGTAGAAGTGCAGGCCTCAGGCAAAAAGCATCCTGAGTGTACCAGTCTCAGCCAGGAATGGCTGTCCCTGCAAAGCAAAGACTAGATTATCTGAATGTGCAATCTGAAAAGAGTCATGCATTGGGCTTTTCACACAAACAGCATTCACTATCGTGTGGCCTTCAGACACTGAGAATAATGTAGTATATATTTTATGCAGCAAATAAATGGATGTCTTTTGTCGGGCATTCATTTTCATCTTAGGCACATAGAAGGCATGTTATTCTAAATTGGTCACATGTTAAATTGTGAACATGCATTTTGTAAGAATTCTGTAACGTTGATCCTAAGAAGGGCTGGAGAGATAAAATAGTAGAAAGAAGAGCCAGATGTCAATTATTTTATTAAATTCTGAATTTTTATCACACTTAAGTATTCATATGAGTCCAGCTTCACATTCTGAAGCCGGTCAGTTTCCACGTGCATATTTTTGCATAGTTGGAGTCAGTGTGTTCATTCTCTTTCTTGGTCTGCCTTTGCATTTGACCTTGATTCATGTTGCCCTTTTCCTGTTTCCTCACACTCCATGTCCACCTCCTTCTAATGGCAATAAAATAAGCCCTGCACTGATAAGTGGCCATTAGTTTAACTTTTCATCCAAATACTGGACATTTGGGTTATTTCCAGTGTTTCACAGTGAGGAACATATTTGCTAGAAACATCGTGTCCAGAAGGCTTAGTCAGCAACTTATTAAACACCTTCTGGAATGGGACTGTCTGCCAAAGTCTTTGAAGTGATATCAACTCATTAAATTAAGAGTCCTAAGAACTGGCATTCGGGATTTCCTGAGACAGCACCTTATTCTTTGGCTTATTTTTCTTCCTACATTTAATCAGCAGATATGTATGGAGGCCCCATTGTGTGCCACAGAGTGTAGCAGGCACTGGTGAGCAAGGTAGAAAAGGTCCCTGACTCCTGGTGCAGACAGCAGCCAGTAGGTGCAAGATGAGTGCTGTGGAAGCAGAAATCATCATGGTGGTACTGCCATCCTGAAGGCAAGATGTCCAACCTACTGCCAGCTGGAAAGTGGACCTAGGGTCTGCAGCAAATGTCTAGAAATGGTGCAGTATAACTACTTTAATGGCAGATGACAGGGCTGGGGCAGTCAAAATTGTAAGATATTAAAAAGCAATATATTTTTTGTTAATGAATCAGACCAACGAAGTGATGGCTAGCATTTGAAGCCACATAGCATAGTGAAGAACACAAGGCCTATAAATTCACATGGTCCTAGATTTGAATCCTAACTCAGCCACTTGTAGACTTTGGTTTTAGGAAAAACATTTAAACCTTCTGAACCTCAGTGTCCTTATCTTTAAAATGAGTACAGTATTTTCTGTCCTCTGGGTTGTTTGTATCCCCAGTGCCTGGCTCAGCAGTTTGTGGTTGTCAGAAAGAAAGAAAAAAGGGAGTGATGGGTGGATGGTTGATTAGATGGATGGATGGGTACAGGAAGCACTCTGGATTGAGACAGACCAAGTACCTCTGTGCTAAGTAATATACAGACATGGGGAGCAAGTCGTATCTGCCCTAATAGCTTGAAGCTTGCCAAGCAGATTTTCTCACTTCTGAATTAGAGGAGGAGACCAAACTAAGCAGCCATAAGCCATTCTTTTCACCTCACATATATTAAGACTATAACATAACAGAAAGGAAAAGCTGACTAATAGTGGCCTTAAGAAATAGAGGGTAGTTTCTCCACATTTTCAGAAAATCTGGAGGGGGCAGCTATTCCTGCCATTTGTCATTAGAGACCTCTGCTCTTTTCATCCCTGTGATCTACTTCTTTGTTGTGTTCAGTTTTTAAAATGTAGACTAGCATTGTCATGGCCACAGTTGTCACATTCCTATGCCTCATGACCAGTTTCACAGTTGAGAACCAAGGAGGCACCTGTCACACTGCTTCTGGCTTTTACGAAGAAGCAGACTCTTTTCCCAGCATCCTCACGGCGTCTCCCTCAGGCGTCACTGGTGTGAACGGGGCACATGCCCACCCTTAGACCAGGGCTTCGCTCCAACAAACCCGGGCTCTGCCAGCAGGGAAATGTTGAGGACTGGCTGCGGGGTGGACTACTATAGTGTCAGCCGTGTTTTCACACAAGTAAGCAGGAAGGAAAAAGCAAATGTTAAAGTTTAGTGGATATGGCTGACTCACAAGACTTTGTGTTTGGCATTAAGGGATTTGGGATTTGCAAGCCTTAGTTGGAGTTTTAAGATTCTGTTGGTTTGAAGCTGAATGGAAATGTTTTTGTGGCTGTATGTCTCTTTGTTGTATTTGTGAGAAGTTTTTTTCCACCCTCCTCTTTTGAAGAAGGAAAAGGAATAAAAGAGTTCCAATAGAGAGGTATTTCCTGGAGTCAGTGCTGAAGAGCTACAACCCTGACTAATGCCAGAAACCCTCTGCTGAAACTGGCCAAGAACTGTTAACAAAATACTTCCTCCAACCAAGCTGAGTGAAGAGGAAAAAATGTAAAACAGTGTTTGAAGGAGGCGGGGGCCTGGGAAGGGGGTTGGCAGTGAAGCTTTGCAGAAGAGTACAGGAATTTGAGGGTCGTTCACAATGTCACCAGCATGTGGTTTGTGTTGGCTCTGCCCACGTTCGGTGTTCAGAGAACAGAGGAAGAGAGGAAGCCACTTGGACAGCCTGAGAGAGCTGCGAAGACTGCAGTGAAATTAAGTCCAGAGTTAAACTACACACACACAACATTCCAGGAATCCAGATTTGTGATTTAAAAGTAAAAAAAAAACATCGAAGTTGACTTGGATGAGCAAATGCTTAATAATCAATATCTACCAAGGTCCTTTTTTGGACAAACCACCCAAATAACTTAAATTCCTAACTGATTAAATAGGATTCTGTGTCACAGATATCAAAACTTTTAAGCTTTAAAGAAATACTTACACCTGTAAATAAAAGTTCACCAAGACATGCATGTGACGTACTGCATGTTATGTGTTAAGGAGGGGAAAGGGGCTGAACTGATGCTGACCAGTTTTCAATCAGTGTTATCGCTAATGTTAGAATTTGACCAGATCCTTGAACTGTGCTGTGTCTTATTTCTCAAGTATTAGTAATTAGAAATTAATAATACATTGTTTTCATATAAGAATTCCAGAGTCTTCTAAAAAGCTCCAGAAAGATTAGACTTTAAGAAAAGGAGAAAAGGCACAACAGACAATTGCCAGTTGATGGAATTCTCTGCAGCTGAGGTTTGCTAAGGGGCCCAGTGAAGGGAAGGTGGAATTCACGGAGACAGACAGTGGTCTCTGTGGGGTAGCATTCACTGCTGTGCTGGGAAAACGCCAGAGGGCTGCGAGAACGGTTGTCCCCTTGGAGCTGATGCTGCCCACTGAGTGCATCATGATAAATGGGGCTCATTCATGAAGGAAAACACTGCTCTTCTGAAAAGCACCCATATTGGTCAGGCAGCCAGAAAGCCCAAATGTATTGGAGACTCCTGGCAGTCAGGATCTGTGTTTCCTTCTGGGTCTCTTCTGAGGGGTTTGCTTAACATTCCACAGTGTTTTCTGTGGCGGCCGGGCCCAAGCTGCATGGAACCTTACAACAAAAGCAGTGTAGCAGGCCACTTGGTGCTGAAATCTGAGCCAGCCATGCTCAGAAATAACTGAAAGAAGCACTGCCACTACCGTAGATAAGGGAGACAGTGTCTTTAAAGGTAAGAAAGCTTTAAGGCTTTAGTAAGAGGCAAAAGACTACAAGACATGCCAGGTGCTTAGTGAACATTCAGGTGATAGCCACGGGTTTTTATACATGGAAACACCCCAGGCGGGTGTTTCAGAGAAGGCCGACATCAGAATCTACGGGGGAGGCATATGTACTTTCAAAATCATACATTATCTTAGGATTCACTTGAAAAAGGGGGAAATAGTTATTTTCATAATTCAAACACCAGAAAATTAAGTGCATTTGATATTTCTGGCCAGTCGAGAATATGTGTTCATTCAGTAACAACAACAACAAAATTTTTTTTGTTGAATGCCTAGTCTGTGTGGGCGGTCACCTCTGGCACTGGGATGCAACAGTGAACAAACGGCATCCTTTTCTCGTGGCGTTTCCATTCCAGTGCAGGAGAGGGTTAATGCTTCCATAGATAGGAAACAGTGCCAGGAAGAGTTAAGTACTGCGAAGATAAAGCCAAGCAGGGGAAGGGAAGGGAGAGCAGGGCCTTTCTGAGGCGATAATGCCTGACCCAGCGACCTGAAGGAAGTGAGGCCGTGAGATGTGCAGATGTGCAGGCCTGCGTGTCTGTGAGAAGTTCAGGCAGAAGGAAGATCTGTATCGAGGCCCCGGGGCAGGGGTTGCTGGGCAGATTTGAGGAGAAGTAGGGGTCAGTGTGGCTGGACAGAGTGCGCTGGAGCCAGTTCTTGTAGAGCCTGGTTGGCCAAGGGGTCAACTTTAGTGAGTGTGCTAAGCACACCAGGAAGTGAAGTGACTGACTGACGCTCCCTGTTAGAGACTACACTGGGGGTTGGAGAAGGAGCAAGCATGACTGCCCAGAATCCACAAGGGCCCGGCTCAGTCACCCAGGCGAGGGAAGCTGCCAGCTTGCACCAGGTAGGAGTGGAGATGTGATTGGATTCAAGAGATTTCGAAGGTGGTAGGTCTGGGAGGATTTGCTGGTGGACTGATTAGATTTGGAGTTGGTGAGAAAGGAGCCAAAGGTGAATGAGGATTTGGGCTTGAATGAGGGCATGCATGGTAATGTCCCACTGGCACCATTGGTGTCCCTCAGGCCACCCAAGAGGGGAGCAGTGTGGGGGGATGATTAAGAATTTGGTTGTGGCCATTCTTAAGTCCGAGATGCCTAATACAGCGTTCCAGGGGAGATGTCAAGAAGTCAGTCAGATCATTGAGTCTGGAGTTCAAAGAGAAGGCTGCAACTGGAGATAGAGATTTGAGAGTCATCAGATTTGGGGAAGAGGAGAGAGTTCAGCAAAGGAGACTGAGAATACATATCACAGTTTCCCAGGACAGCCAAGGAGGGCGCATCACAATCTGGTTATGGAGGGCGAGGTTTTTGTAGTTATCAAAAATGGGTGTGAATTTTGAAAGGTTAAGAAAGACTGTCTTACATCATCAATATCCACAGTCGATGTAATTGTTGAATTAGGAGAGACATGTGCACAGGAACAAAAGCTAGCTCTGACAGTGGAAGATAAGTAGAAGTGAGTTTCAGAATTAGCTGTGCCATTACCTTTCCCCTGAGCCACTGTGAACATTTCAGTTATAGATAATTAGATATAAATATGAACATCCAGAGCTTATTTTTCCATTTATTGAAAACCTAGGTTGTGCCAAGTAAAGCACTGATTCTTGGGGGAAGGAAAGCAAATATGTAGAAGAATAAAGTACGGCCCCTGCAGTCAAAGGACCTTATAATCAAGCTGTTGATGCCAATACTTAAGCAAATGAGAAACAGGAAGATCCCATGGAGAAGGGTCGAGCGTGTACGTGGCTAGCTTCAGTTAGAACCTTGTCAAATGGCTTGAGCTGCCCTCCCACCTGGTATGGTGGGTGACAGATTTTTTTTTCCTTGGCTTTCAGGTTTTTTGTTTTGGGTTTTTTTGTTGTTTTCTGGTACGGTGATTATATGTTTGTATACCTGCCCAAATGATAGTCAGCAGATTGTAGTACAGAATATACAAAATGGAAAGGTCTACAAGAATGTCTGGTGGAGGGGGTGCAAACTAATACTACAATAGAAGTAGCAAAGGTGGCTCTACCCAGGAAGCAAATGGTAGGTTTAAGAACCGGTAGGTGGTGCTGGATGTGCTGGTTTTCTTCATAGTTGTCTTCTTCCTGTTGAATTGTGGCTTTGAGTGGATCACATTGAACACAGTTGGGTTTTTTTTTGTTTTTTAGCTGTTCATTGCTTGATGACTAAGGAAAAGATGAACAAGTCCTTTAAAATCTCTGTTTCTGGGTGGGTGTGGTGGCTCACGCCTGTAATCCTAGCACTCTGGGAGGCCAAGGTGGGAAGATTGCTTGAGGTCAGGAGTTCAAGACCAGCCTGAGTAAGAGGGCCACCCCGTCTCTACTAAAAATAGAAAAATTAGCCAGACGTGGTAGTGTGTACCTATAGTCCCAGCTACTCAGGAGGCTGAGGCAGGAGGATCACTTGAGCCCAGGAGTTTGAGGTTGCAGTGAGTGACAATGACGCCATTGCATTCTAGCTGGGCAACTGAGCGAGACTCTTGTCATTCATTCATACACGAATACATACGTACATAAATAACTTACCTACTCCTTTGATTGGTTTTTAATGACAAGAAGGTTTCAGTGCTCAGCCGTGTTGTGGTAGCTGTGATTTAAGACGAAACTGTTTAGTGGAATCAAATCCCCAGACTCAGGGGTGGGGTATTTTATAGCACAGCTGCCTCACGGGACTGTGAACTGAGTCCAAGGCTGGGGAAGCAAGTGCATGGCAGCCACTCCAGAAGTCTGGCAGAGTGAAGACGAGCCTTTCTGGGTCCTGTTTTTCTGATCCCGGCTCAGGGCAGTGCCCTTAGCTCCCTCCTGCTCCGACTGTGCTGCCCGGTCCTGGGCCCCAGATGTAACCTGAACATTTCTGCGGTGACTCTTTCTGTCTCAGCGTCTGACAAAGTCGTCATCAAAAAGAGTGATATGATTAGAGAACTAAACCTCATAGCCAAAATGATATTATTTTCAGCATATATCGAAATCTCAGTAACCTAGAATGTGCCAATAAAACTGGAATTTTTAGAAGGAAACATAGTTATAATATTATTACCAGTGAAAAATGCTGCTAAATTTTACTTTCTTTTTTTTTTTTTAGTTTGCTGAGGCTAATGAAAGTTTAGTTTACTTTTGTTTTAATAGCTTCATTCAAGCACGTTTAGATTTCAAAGTATTTTTTTCCTTTAAAACCTAACCAAAAATGTGTTGGAGATCGTTGGTTTTTGTCAGAGAAAGATGTGAAGGCTCATATCTTTATCCATTCCTGTCAGGATTCTCGCCAAAGAGCACTGAGCCTGGATGACATTTGCTGAACTTCCCGGGAGGATCCCTTGCAAATCAGGACTTAACGGTGGGCCCTTGGCACTTACCAGTTTGCAGCCTTTCTGCATCCTCTGCTGACTGGAGGCCCATCACCTATTTCACTCGTTACCACTGTTGTAAGAAAAAGACTGCTCTTGAGGAGCTTTTGCTTCCTTTTATCAGAACTGTGTGTGGTGAGTTCCCGCTGCCTTAGTCAACAGCTCTGTAACAAAAGCATAAGTATAGCTTTTATCTCATCCACAAACCTTGTCATTTTCTTTTCTGTATTTCTGTATTGCCCAATTTTCCACCATCATTCAACGTATAAAGATTTGTCAACCACCCTCTGCCTGTCAAATATTGCTATTCAGAGGCCAGGTGTGGTGGCTCACACCTATAATCCAAGCACTCTGGGGAGGCCGAGGCAGGAGGATCTCTTGAGCTCAGGAGTTCAAAACCAGCCTGAGCAAGAGCAAGACCCTGTCTCTACTAAAAATAGAAAAAATTAGCTGGGTGTCATGGCATGTGCCTGTAGTCCCAGCTACTCGGGAGGCTGAGGTGGGAGTTTGAGGTTGTAGTGAGCTAGGCTGATGCCTTGGCACTCTACACTGGACAACAGAATGAGACTCTATCTCAAAAAAAAAAAAAAATATATATATATATATTGTCATAAAGTAATGTCTTATCATGACTGTTTTTACTGGAAACTATGGTTTCCAATAGTGTGTTCTTACTGTCTTTTAAACCTTCTTAACTCTATTGAACAGTAAGAATGTAAGGGTGAGGCACTGTAAGATCCCTAGTTAAAAAGGATACATGAAAATATGTTTACTACTCTCTGTATAACTAGACTTATAAGAAGACTTTCAATATCAGAAGTTAAAGCTGAAAGACATTTGGTTAACTCTTAGTTAATGACAACAACAAAATTAAATTCAGACCGCTCTTCTGGCCATTTGCTGTTAAGTATGTAATGCTTTCTTTCACCTTAGCAGGGTGGATAGTAACCACTAGGCCCTCAGCTAGTCCTTCGCTTTGCGGATATTATTCAGAATGAGTTATTGCCAATGCTATAGGAGTCCCAGAGAAACCCCCAAGCGATTCCAAAGGATTCCATAGTTCAGTGGGTCCAGGTTAGCTTGAGGAGGTAGATCCCATTTAACTTTGTACCAGTACCCCTACAAAACCTGGGTCATAAATCCTATTGACCACTTCATGTGCTTTATACACTCTGAGTAGTGTATCCAACCGTCTCGGCTTCTGTGACACTGAGGGGATTCCTGGGACAGGGGACTTCCAGCTAAAACTGGAAGTTGGTGTCCCTAGTCAGAAGCAGGATCAATTAACAGGAAGGAATATAAGTAAATACTGTCTTCTAAAACCAGCAGATTATCTGTATGATGGAGATAATCCTGTCTTCCTTGTGAGACTGTGATAAGGCTTACTCACTGTCCCCATCTGTTGGGTTGAGTAACTGGCTCTGGTTTTTCCTTGGAATTGGTACCAGCATTGACTGATGAGGCTGTGGCCATGGGACTGTTTTCTTGCCCCAAAGAGGTCTGTTACCTGAAAGGGCTTTAGCTGTTCCCTCTGTCAGTGCCAGCTCTTTTCTGATGGGAGGTACTAGAGATGCTAGGCCATTTCCATTGGTCCTATGGTTCTCACTGTAGTCACCTGCTTTAGGTTTTGCCAGACTATACAGCCTGTTAGTCAGTTAGGCCTCTCTCCAATCTGGATCTCTGCTCCAGCACTCTAAGCTCTTGAGTGCTGAGCTCAAGAGCCCCCAGGGTGCATAGGGTCTCCCTCTCAAGCCTTTGCACAATCTGCTCCCTCTTCCTTGCTTACGCCTCCCTTCTTTTCTTTCCCAGTTAGTTAACCCTGGTCATTCACATTATATTTTATTTTTTGCCTCTCCAATGGGGAATCAAACCCCAGTCTCCCACATGACAGGAGGGGAAACTCAAGGATTCTTTGCATTTTAGGTTCAACACTGCTTCCTCCTAGAAGCCTTCCATGATTGTCCCAGACTGGTAGAGGTGCCCCTCACTGTGTTCTCAGAGCTCCTTGTACTTATGAGTAGATTGTTGCCACCAGAGCTAAAGTTGCCTGCTTGGTTGTCTATTTTACTATAGGCTCCTTGAGGAGAGGGACTATATTTTGTTCTCTCTTGTACACCCAGAACCTTCCACATTGCTAGGCACATAGTAGGTCAGTTAGTAATTTTTCTATTTTTAAGTTCAGCAAATGTCATCCAGGTCATAGTAGGTCAGAGAAGCACATAAGGAACAGGATGGTGGGAGAGCCAACCAGTTACAAACCCCCTTCACTTACAATTTGCTTTGGCCTTGCTCTGTAGCCTTGCTCTGTGGGTGTCCTTCACTGTCCTTCCAGCTCTCCTAGGGAGAGACATATTCACGCTAGATCATTCTCAAAAGAGCCACATCCTCTCCATCCAGGGATCACCATCTAGTTTAGTTAGGTCTTAGTTAAGGCACTGAGCTTGTTATACAAATACTCACGAAATAGCCAACCCAAATTGCCAAGGGTTATGTAAATATCAGTAGGGAGACATAGAATCTGAGAGGATTAATATGTAGGGTAAGACATACAATTTTATGCTTATTTGCATATACATGGAATAAAATATTTCTACTGTGAAAATGTATTTCAATAAAATGTGAAAAATCTTCCCCTCAGTTCTGAAGATCTGATGACTCACAGGACTCACTGTAGTGAGTTGTGAATTTTGGATGTTTTCATTTCATAATTTGATACAGATTCGTCTTCCTAGTTAACATTAGTCATTTCCTGTAAATTTTCCTGATATTAGGAAACAGATGTCCCATATTTTTATCTGAGCCTTTCCCAAATGCTGACCAAGACTTTTTAGTGCGTGTGTGTGTGTGTGTGTACACAGTGAATTTTTGAGGAATGAGTTATATCAGAATTTGCAAATAAAAGCAAAACAGATATATCTACAGAATTATACAGATTTGTTCAAGGTCGGAAAAATTTTTGGACATTCTGTTTAATGTAGTTTAGTATTGTTTAGCTTACGTGGACTTCTGGCTTAAGAATGTGTTAAACTGTCTCATGAAAGTATACTTGCCAGGACACGGAATGACGCAGCACAGAGTACACAGTCAGTGCAACCTGTACTTTAATGCTCTTGTTTTAACAAAACTCTCCTTTTTTTTTTTTTTTTTACTGTTGTCTCTTAACTATAAAAAATTCTTCCCCCATCTCTCCAGTACAACATTCAATGAGTGCTCCTCTGTATAGAGCAGGGTGCCAGGCAAGTTAGGAGATATAAATAAAGTGGACCCTTGGGACCTTACCATCCATTATAAGAAGTGCAGCATATTCTGAAATACCTGTAATAAAAGGTAGAAAGTGGAAAAAGTTGTAGAAATTCAGAGAAGAGATTGGTTTCATTGGGCCAAAGAATGAGGGTATACTTGGGGGAAGAAGTGGTATTCATGCCAGATAAAATGATGATGATTATAAAAAAACAAAACTCAATTTGGGTCTAAGTTATTTAAATTATTTTGCCACATAAAAAACTGCATAAGATGGTCCATTATGTAAGACATTGTTTTGGTGGATTTACTAAAATAATATTAAAATAATAATGTTTCTTGGGAGACTCCACTTCAGCAGACATGGTTCTCTGATGCTCTATGTAAAGGCTTTCTAATAGGAAATGATACAGAATTGATGCTTTGAATAATAATCCATTGTGCACAAAATATACCTCTTCATTTTTACCTCACAAGCTTCCTTTCACAAGGGGTCCTAGGGTTCAGAGAAAGAGGGACTCAGAGTCTGGTTGTGGCGAACTCCAGGATTCAGTGACCTTGTCTTAATCACCTTTCCTGTGTGGATCTGTTTTCTCATCGTTATACTTCCCAACTCACTCACAAAGTTGCTACGAAGATCAACATGGATATAAATGGACTTTGAAAAGCTATCAGAAGCCAAACATTTTGCCAAGAAGCAATGTCATAGCTTATGAGGTTTATACAAAATATAGCCGTTGCATATGATTTATTAAATGCTATATAAATGAAAATAGGAGTCCAAGAAGCAATGTCATAGCTCATGAGGTTTATACAAAATTTGGCTGATGGATATTATTTATTAAATGCTATATAAATGAAAAGATGATTCTCTTTTTTTTTTTTTCTTTGAGACAGTCTCACTTTGTTGCCCAGGCTAGAGTGAGTGCCGTGGTGTCAGCCTAACTCACAGCAACCTCAATCTCCTGGGCTCAAGCGATCCTACTGCCTCAGCCTCCTGAGTAGCTGGGACTACAGGCATGCGCCACCATGCTCGGCTAATTTTTTGTATATATATTTTAGTTGGTCAATTAATTTCTTTCTGTTGTTAGTAGAGACACAGGGTCTTGCTCTTGATCAAGCTGGTTTCAAACTCCTGACCTCGAGTGATCCACCTGCCTCGGCCTCCTAGAGTGCTAGGATGACAGGCGTGAGCCACCGCGCCTGGCCTAAGATGATTCTCTTAAAATTGCAAAAGTTTTAGGAATATATTTGTAGCAAACATGAACTGTTGATTATCATGCATTATAAAGAACTCATTCAAATTCATAAGAAAAATATCAAGATCCTTGTACATGAATGGACAAAGAATATAAACGTATTATTTTTCAAAGTGACAAACCATTAATGTGAAAAAATTATCTAATTATATAATTATCTTAGAAATGCAAAATAAAAAACAGCATTAAGAATACTATTTTATGTATAAAATATCAAGATCTCAGAAACCGTCCATTATTTTGTTGGTGGCATTATTGTATGTTAGTAAAAACTCTTTAAAAGCAGAAAAAATGGTAATTCTGTTAGGAATTTAAGGAAGCTAGAGAAATAAGGTAAAGAAATGAGAAAACTAAGGCATGAAGATGTCCAATGTTATCATATTTATAATAATAAAAACTGGTAATAAAATATCCAGCATTAGGGGAGTTATTTAGTAGATTAAGGCTTTTCAACATGAAGGACTTATGAATATGTGTATAAATATGAAAATATTTAAAATTTAAAGAGAAATAATAGCCACCATTCATAGAGGTTTTCCTAGGAGCACTGCACTAATGTTTTCTCTTTTTATCCTTATAGCAACTAATATGCAAAAGGCATTATTAGTCTTGTTTTACACTTTAGGAAATTGAGGTTTAGAAATAAATTGTCCAAGGACTTACAGCCCATTAGTTGAGGATGTGGGGTTCAAACCCAGATCTGTCCAACTCCAAAGCCTTTACTGGATTTAATACCAATGGCATGTAAACTACAGCCATAGTCATATAAAAACACATATGTCTATCAAAGGTAATAGGCAACAATAAATACCAGCACTAGAATGGTCTGAATGTGGGTAAATTCCAGAGACACTTGCTATCCTTTTTAAAAGTGCCACTGTCCTTTCATTGCAAAAGTGTGAGAAAAATATGTTGAGTGTAACGCTTCAATTTATTGTTCACTCAGACTTTTTAATATACTCTCTTAAGGTATGACAAAATAGGAATCCATGTGTATTTTTTTGATTTGACACTGACTGGCTTTGGCATTACCAGAATATTTTCCCCAAACTTATCTGCAAATTAGTTGAGGACATATACCACCAGCTCCTCAATGAAAAACAAAATTCTGAGTCTCCAGAAGCTTTCTGTGGATTAGGACAGTGACCAGGTAGAAGAGTCTGTTCCGATCAACAGCTCAGACCAGCCATTCCAGCCCGGAGCCAGTGCCAAGGTGGAGATAATGGGGTGGTACCATTTGGTGAAAGTAGGCCAGTGCACTCTCTTGGGGTGTGCCATTCCCTGCGACAAAAGACCTTGCACGATGGGGCAAAATGTCCCCATTTTGCTTCCTACTCTCTTCTACCTTTGGAGCTCAAGACTTAACATGTGATCCTTTGATACATACAGCATTACTTTATAACACCGGTGGCCCTGCCAGCATCTAATAACAGACAGATTTCTCTGTGATGGACCTAAAGCATAGAGTATATTTCTTTCAACTTCGCCTCACCTCTATGGAGCATTTACCTTTTATCCTTACAGTAGGGTTCTTTATGTATGTCAAGGGCCCTTTTACATCTGATTTGCTATTTGAGATAACATCACATTAGAATTTGGAAGTGAAAACATAATAGTACCTGTGCCGTTCCATACAATAGTGGTCTCTGTGAATACTTGACCACTCGAAATGTGGCTCATGCAGCTGGGGAAGTGAATTTCTAATTGTATCTCATTTAAATGTAAAGACTCACATGTGCAAGTAGCTACTGTATTGGAAAGCATAGTTCTAGACTTCCTGATGCTTTCGTGACATCAACCCTTGGATGTCTCAGAGTTAACCAGGTCAAATCAGAATTTTTGATTTTCATCCTCTCTCTACCTGTTTCTCCCCCATCATTGACCCAGATGCTTGAGGGAAAAACCTAGGCTTCTTCCCTCACATCCACGCCATCAGCAAGTCCTAGTTGTTTTACCTCCAGAAACTATACTGAATCCATTTCTGTCTATCCTTCCCGTTACTGCCCTAGGCCAAGGTACCTACCATTTTGCACCTGAAGAGTCAAAGGGACCCATGACTGGTCACCATTTATCCACTGTTGCCTCTTTGAGACTGCTCTATGCATCTGCCAAAGAGACCTGTTAAACTCTTCATTAAGTCACATCACTACCTGTTTGTGTGAAAACATTGGTAGAACGTGTCATTGTTTTAAAATGACCGTATTTACTTCTTTATAATATTTGTGTTTATTTGCTGGTCTGCCTTACAATGTAAGGGCCTCAAGTCAGGAACTTTGTTTACCCCATTCACTGCTGTATCTGTAGCACCTACAGCCATACCCAGCATATAACTCACACTGAGTAAACCTCCCAATGATAACTACATTAATGTGATTATTGTTTTTGTGGAAGAGTAAAAATACAGATTTACAGTTTGGTCGTTAGTAACATGATGCTGACATTCGTGTGTATGTGAAGACGGCGGTTCCTTTTACTCTCGGGATGCAGTCTACAGGGTGGATGTCGTGGCTGATTGCATTTATCTGTGAGTGGGGAGGCTGGGCCACAGTCCTCATGCAACCTCTGAGGAAGGTAGAGAGAGTGCCTTCTCTCTCTAGAGGTCTGTGTACGTCCCAGATCTTGAAACTTTTGTCTTTCACATTGTTAGAGAAAGAGGAGAGCGTCCTCCTATAAGGTTACTTTGTATAGTCATGTCACTTCCCTATACTCCAAGGAGAGTTTAGGTAATAAGGGAAAGAAACTTATTGTGAGGCTCCATGGTAGAAAATGTCCTAGCCATGTCCAGACAGCCAAAGGAGATTTTCAACAGGTGTCTTTTCTGCCATTCCTTTATAATGGCCAGCCAAGCCCATTGGTGTGCTATTAGATAGGTGTGTTATTACTTAGATCCACGTGCAAAGTAAAATGAAGTTGATGAACTTCTCAGAGATATGATCAAGTCTGCCAAGCTCTGAGTTGCTTCTTTTTTTTTTTTTTTTTTTTTTTTGAGACAGAGTCTCGTCTCGTTGCCCAGGCTAAAGTGAGTGCCATGGGATCAGCCTAGCTCACAGCAACCTCAAACTCCTGGGCTCAAGCAATCCTGCTGCCTCAGCCTCCCGAGTAGCTGGGACTACAGCCACCATGCCTGGCTATCTGAGTTGCTTCTGATCCCTCTGAAACTAAACAAGCCTAGGAAGTGGTCGTCTCCTTGGTACTGGTTAGATTGAAAAGCTGAAGTTAAAGGTTGCTTTGTTAAAGTGCGTGTTTGCTCTTTATCCTGGTGTGTTTTTATCAGGTCCAAGTTTATAGTCTTGTTTCCTCTCCTTCCAGCACTACTCTAGCATTTTCCTTTGTGTGCCTTTATTGAGCATCTACTATATACTAAACGCCTCACTAGGTCATGGAGAGACAAAGATGAGTTAGACACATTCTCAGCCTTCAGAGATTCTGCAAACAAGTGGGCAGAGAGACCAGTTAATGGAAATCTAAAATATAGGAGCTACTTGAGATAACAAAGGGAAGACGAAGGCAGTGAGAGTAGAGGGCAGTGGACCCTAGCTGGAGGCAAGCATGGAGTAAGCTGTTAAGCATGCAGGCTCTGGAACCTGGTTGTCTGAGTTCACAATCTGGCTCTGTCACTTATAAGCTGTGTGACCTTAGGCTACTAACTTAACCTCTATGCCTCAGTTTGCTCACCTCCTAAATGGGATAATAATCTACCTTTTTTTATTAAAAAGATTTTTATTAAAAGGATTTTGCAAAGCACTTGAACAGTGTCTGGCACATAGCTCCATAAAATCCACCTTTTAGTATTACCAGTAATATAGTCATGCCCCATATAACATTTCAGTCCATAATGAACCACATATACAACCACATATACAGCAATGGTCTCAGAAGATTATAATACCATATTCTTACTGTACGTTTTGTATGTTTGGATATGCTTAGATACATAAATACTTACCATTGTGTTACAGTTGTCTGCAGTATTCAGTACAATGCTGTAAAGGTTTGTAAACTGGGAGCAATAGGCTATACCATATAGCCCAGGTGTGTAGTAGGCTGCACTGTCCAGGTTTGTGTAAGTGAACTCTGTGATGTTTACACAAGGATGAAATTGCCTAACGAAACACTTATCAGAATGTATCCCCAGTATTAAGAGACACATGACCATAGTAGTGCATAACTGTGGAGTAAATTGAGTGAATACCACTTTGCTACTGCTACTGCAGAGGCGTGGTTGCAAAACCATTCCAGGGAATTCACAAAAGCTTCCCAGAGGTAGCAACTTTTGCACGGAGACATGAAGGCAGGCTGAGGCTATAGGGAAAGGACATGTTTGGCAGAAAGAACAGGATCTACAAAGGCACAGGGAAGTGTGAGAGGAGGGGGCGTCTCGGGACCTGTCAGGGAGATGACTGAGAGAGAGTGCCCGGAGGGTGGACTGGGCTGAGGAGCTTGGACTGGATCCTAAAGCCTAGAGGAAGCCAGGGAAGGATTTTCAGCAGGTTCAGGGCTCACCATGGGAGACTGGGTTGCAGCGCCCCGCAGTGGCCTCAGCCTGCAGTGTCACTGCCCAGCCTCCTTCCCTGTGATTTAAGCAGGAAGCTCACGTGTGTGGTCCTGATTTTGCTTACTGGGTGTGATTTCTTTGGAGCCCATGGATTAATAAAGTAAGTGTTCTCTTAATTCTTTTCTCCATGATTTCTTTGTCTCTAACTCCCTACCCTTGCTGAGACAGATAAAGGGATATCTATCTTACAGACCCTTCTGAGAGTGTGATGAAAGCCGTAGGCCCTTCCCTCGGAAAAACCACGAAGACAAGATTTTTCCATAGATCCCTCACTAACCTCCCCCTCTTCCTCACATCCGCCATCCAGGCAGGCCCTCAGACCCAGGGCAGTCTTTCCCACCCAGGCCTGCCTGCAGGTTTTGCGCTCCCATCTCAAATTATTTTTAATTTAGTTTGCTAGTGCCGCCAATAACTTTTCCATCTGCCATCACTGTTATTATCTAACCATGTTATCTTGAGAGCAGACTTGGGTCATTTGATGGCTATAATTAAAACTGAAAGTAATTATCTTATTTTGAGCTGTTCAAATTTAATTGAGAGGATAGTGGCTAAGAGCGTGGGCTCTAGAGGCAGATGGCTTGGATGGATTCGAATCCCAGCTCTGTCACTGTCTTACAGCCTCAGGAAAGCGACGTGACCTCTCTGTGCCTCAGTTGCCTCATCACAAAATGAGAATGGTGATATACTTACCTCATGGAGTCGTGGTGAGGATCCATTGAGGTAACATAGGGACATGCCTAGAACAGTTCCTGGCACATAGTAAGTGCTATAGAAGTACTCGCTGTCATCATGTTATGATTTCTATTTAAAAGACATCATGAAATAGGGTAATAATGGATTACTGGGAGAAGAAAAATAGGTAAATAAAATCTCCATGTGTATTTGACTTCATAGGTAAATAAAATCTCCATATGCCTTGGATCCTTGCCAGTACCTGAAGGCCAAGAATAGACTCCCTAGACCTGTGCTGTCTAGTATGGTAGCCACTAGCCACATGGGGCTTTTGACTACTTGAAATGCGGCTAGCTCGAGTTGAGATGCCCTGAATCTAGAAACTTTAGTATTAAAAAAAAGTAAAATATCTCATTAATAATTTTTATATTTATTCCATGTTAAAATAATATTCTGCATAAATAAGCTTAGATTAAATATATTATTAAAATTAATTTTATCTGTTTCTTTTGTTTTTTAAATGTGGCTACTAGAACATAGAATTTTTTAATTGTTTAAAAAAAATTTTTCCCATTTGTTTTTTTATTTTGTTTTTTTGAGACAGAGTCTCACTCTGTTGCCCAGGCTAGAGTGCCATGGCATCAGCCTAGCTCACAGCAACCTCCAACTCCTGGGCTCAAGCCATCCTCTTGCCTCAGCTTCCTGGGTAGCTGGGACTATAGGCACGTGCCACCATGCCTGGCTAATTTTTTCTGTATATTTTTAGTTAGCCAATTAATTTCTTTCTGTTTTTTTAGTAGAGACGGGGTCTCGCTCTTGCTCAGGCTGGTTTCGAACTCCTGACCTTGAGCGATCTGCCTGCCTCGGCCTCCCAGAGTGCTAGGATTACAGGCATGAGCCACTGCGCCCAGCCTATTTTTTATTTGTATATATTCATGTAATACAAGTGCAATTTTGCTACATTGATATATTGCATCGTAGTGAAGTCAGGGCCTTCAGTACGTACATCACTGAAGCAACAGTCATAGTACCCACCAAGCAACCTCCCCTCATCCACCATCCTCCAAGCCCCCCCATCTCTTTAAGTCTCCATTGTCCATCATTCCACACTCTGCTTCTGTGTGTACACATTATTTAGTGTCTACTTAATAAGTGAGGACGTGCAGTATTTGTCTTTCTGTGTCTGTCTGAGTTATTTCACTTAAGATACTAGCCTTCAGCTCCAGTCATGTTGCTGCAAAAAAAACATTATTTCATTCTTTTTTGTGGCTGAATAGTATTCCCTTGTATATCTATACCATATTTTCTTTATCCATTTATCTGTTGATGGACATTTAGGTTGATTCCATATCTTTGCTATTGTGAATAATACTTCAATAAATATATAAGTACAGGTATCTTTTTTATATATTGATTTCTTTTCCTTTGGATAGATACCCAGAAGTAGGATTGCTGGATCATATGGTAGTTCTATTTTTAGTTCTTTGAGAAATCGCCATACTGTTTTCCATAAAAGTGGTACTAATTCACATTCCCACCAAATGGTGTATAAGAATTCCTTTTTCTCTGTATCCTCACCAACATCTGTTTGTTTTTTTTTTCTTTTTAGTCATAGCCATTCTGATTGGTGTAAGATGATACCTGGTTGTGGTTTAATTTGCATTTTGCTGATGATTAGTGAGGTTGAACATTTTTCATATGTTTCTTGCACATTTGTTAGTCTTCTTTTGAAAAATGTTCGTGTTCTTAGCCTACTTTTTAATGGGGTTTTAAATGGTTTTTTGTTGTTGTTATTGAGTTGTTTGAGTTTCTTGTAAATTCTGGATATTAGTCCCTTGTCAGATGTATAGTTTGCAAATATTTTCTCCCATTCTGCAGGTTGTTCACTCTGTTGATTATTTCTTTTACTGTGCAAAAGCTTTGTAGTTTAATTAAGACCCATTTGTTTATTTTTGGTTTTGTTGCCTGTGCTTTTGAGGTCTTAGTTATGAATTCTTTGCCTAGACCAATGTCCAGAAAAGTTTCCCACAGGTTTTCTTCTAATAGTTTTATAGGTTCAGGTCTGACATTGAAATCTTTAATTTATCTTATTGATTTTTTGTGTATGATAAGAGATAGGGGTCCAGTTTTTTGTTTTTTTTTTTGAGACAGAGTCTCACTTTATTGCCCGGCTAGAGTGAGTGCCGTGGCGTCAGCCTAGCTCACAGCAACCTCAAACTCCTGGGCTCAAGCAATCCTGCTGCCTCAGCCTCCCAAGTAGCTGGGACTACAGGCATGCGCCACCATGCCCGGCTAATTTTTTCTATATATATTAGTTGGCCAATTAATTTCTTTCTATTTATAGTAGAGATGGGGTCTCGCTCTTGCTCAGGCTGGTCTCGAACTCCTGAGCTCAAACGATCCGCCCACCTAGGCCTCCCAGAGAGCTAGGATTACAGGCTTGAGCCACCGCGCCCGGCCAGGGGTCCAGTTTTATTCTTCTGCCTATGGCAGTCCAATTTTCCTAGAACCATTAATTGAAAAGGATGTCCCTTCCCCAGTGTATGTTCTTGTCAACTTTTTGTCAAAGATCGGTTGGCTGTTTGTGGCTTTTTTTCTGGGTTCTCTATTCTGTTCCATTGATCTATATGTCTGTTTTTATACCAGCACCATCCTATTTTGGTTACTGTAGCCTTGTATCATAATTTGAAGTCAGACAGTATGATGCCTCCAGCTTTATTCTTTTTGCTCAAGATTGCTTTGGCTGTTCAGGGTCTTTTTTGGTCCCATATAGAGCATTTAATATTAAGTATGTGGCTTGCATTGTATTTCTATTGAACAGCACTACCTTAGGCTCACCATTATCAATAAGACAAAAATGTATGGCTATTTACATGATCTGGTGGCCTAGATTAGAAAGCCTTATATGCCCATCCTACTGCCCTTCAAGTTATGCTGCACCACTAGCTTTTTAATTGGTTCCTTAGAGGAAACCATGGTTTAGTCCTAGAAGAAGGGGTTTGAGGGACCAAGGCAAGAGCAACAACTAGAGAGACTTCCTCTGACTTGGAGGGGTTTGGACAGAAACACTACCATTTATAGTTATACTGGCCTCAGACTTTCGGCACTCCCCAAAGTAGATGAGAAAATGCTCTCTATTCAGGAAGTTGAAATATGTAGGCGAAAAATGCTCCCTATTCCATCAGGAGCCAGAATAAGCTTTGTTAATCTTTAACCAAAAGAATAAATGCTCGACATTATGGCAGTCACTTGGGATCGAAAGCACACCCTTTCCAAATGTGATTTACTTATGGAATGTTTGTTTAATTCTATTTCAGATTCACTCCATCACTTAAAGCCTGAAAACATTGGACCACACAGTCTTACTGGTAAGTTCTTCTTTATTTTTTAAACAAAGTGACTGTTTGACATTATTTTTGAAATGTTGTTCACACTTCTAAGTTAGATGCATCCCTACCAGTACTATGATTAGATGTCTGTTTCTTTGCACTTTTTTGGTCTTCAAAATAATTTATGATGTTTCCATGCCTTAAAAAAAACAGAGTAACCCATGTTCTTTTGCTAAGACCATGGGCAGGAAAAAGATCCATGATTACATGCCAAATACTATTAAAATAAAAGCCTTTTTTTTTTGGTAATGAAACTATTTCCAGGCCCCTGTCGATGGCCTGCTTGTTTCAGCAGTATCCAAAACAACAGTGTTACTTCAGCCAAGGAATTCAGACAGTCCCTTGCAGTGTGTTATAATGAAAATTGGCTCACAGCTGCAACATATTGGGGCTCTACTCTTTCTTATTGCTTTATTTTTTTTCTCTCATTTCCCACCTCTCCTAAATGTGGTTGTTGTGAGTTAACAGTTCTGCAGTGGTGAAAAAAACTTACTTAAGACCTAGAAGGGTAATATACTTCTTAAGGAAAAAAGCTTCTAGGGCTTCAGGTGGCATCACTCTCTGATATTGTGGCTATCCAGTTATTTGCAGTGTGTTATTAGTTAGCTTTTGCTGCATGACAAACCACCCCAAAATGTATTGCCACTACTTTGTGCCAATATTTATGGGCTCAAAATAACCATCATTTATCTATCTCACAGTTCTGTGGGTTAGTGATTTGAGCTGGGCTCAGTTGCATGATTCTTCTGGGTTTAGCTGGGACTGTTGATGTTTCCACGGGCAGTTACAGGTCCAGGTCAACTAGGCTTTGTTTCTGGGGGTCACCTGGCTGTTGGCTGAAGTGATAACAGGGACTAAGCCATGTATCTCATCATCCTGCAGACTGCTCTGAGTTCGTTCACATGGAGACTGGGTAGGGTACCAAGAGAGAGCAGAAGCATCTTGAAGCCGAGGCTCAAAACTTGACTTGCACAACATTGCCTCCACTTTGTTCTGTTAGTTAAAGCAAGCTCTATGGGTAGCCTGGATTCAAGAAGTATAGATAGAGATGCTACCCCTTGCTGAGAGGAGTTGCAGAATCACATTGCAAGGAGCATGGATACAGGAAGGGGAAGAATTGTAGCCATTTTTCACAATCTACCATAGCATTTATGGGTCACATAAAAACAGCTATGCTGGGATGAGAAGAGTATGGAGAGTGAGCAGATTCAGAATAGACTCCCACCTGTGGCGCATCCTCTTGCCCCATCCTGACTGTCAGCACCTTGGAATCCTAGTCTTTCCCCTACCGTCTGGCATCTCAATCAGTTCAGCAGGTTCCTAGGTGGTCTTGCCAATACCAGGTTTTTCCCCCTCCAACCCTTCCTTCATTCTCCACAGCACTGCCACATTAGTCATCCTTCAGTTCATCTTTCAGAAAGTTGCTCCTCTGCTCAAAAACCCTCCATGCCACCCACCACACCAGCCTGGGCTCCTCTGTCTGGCTTCTCCACTCATTAGCTGGCCTCATCCTCTCTTGCTCAACTCCCACTCTTTCCTTTATTTTTGCCAGTCTATTCAGCATCCCTGTTGAGGATATCTTTCTGCTTACCCCTTCTCTACCTGGAAATCCTGCCCATTCCGCAAGGCCCAGTGGAATTTTCCCTTCTCTGTGACTTGGCCTTCCTGCCTACCCCTGCCATCTGTGATCTCACCCGCTCTGACCACCTTCAGAGCCAAGCAGAGTGAGTCTTTGGCTCACTCTTCTTTCACCTTGGCTGATCTGACTTCCTTAGTTGCTTTGTTAGCTCTTTGAGAGCCGAAGGCTACATACGCCTTCCTCGTAGTAGGCAGCACAGGGCTGAGAGTACAGCAGGTACTTAGTCAACCAAGAAGCAGCTTAGGCACTGTGCATGCTCACCCACCAGCAGCTGCTCAGAATCAGATGAGGCACCTCTTAAATACAAACTCACTCACTCCCTTCCACTGGGCCATCCACATTCATTAGGTCTGGGGTGGACTCCAGGAATCTTAAAGCATTCAGATGATTCTGCGATCGATCACTCTACAGTTGGCAACCAATTGTTATGGCGAGAACAAGAAATTTATACAAGACCTGGGTTTGAACCTGGCTCTGAGCACAGCTCTGGGACCTTACAAACTCAGTCTTCCTGAGCTTTAGTTTTCCCATTTGTAACATGGGAATAATATTTAACTCATGGATTGCTGGGAAGATTAGAAAGGATAATGTATGTAAAAGTGCTTTATAAACCATAAAATGTAATGAAAATACATTAATTGATTATGGATCTCCAGCTAGCCACTGTTCTAAAAAGAGTAGTTACCTATGTGGTGATGGTAGAGGACTAGGCATTGAGTAGAGTGGTGGTAGAGGTGGAATTAATAATAAAAGCAACAATAGTAAAAATTAGTGTCTACTGTTTTTTGGGTGCTGACTATGTACCGGGATGTGCTGTTTTACATAGAATTATTTGAGATTTATGGGACGATTCCCCTGTTCAATTGCATTTGCACCATTTTTATAATATTAATATATTCCACCATTAGTGAATTATTCTGGTGATCTTTTTTTTCCTCTTCAAAATACCTAGTTAAAATGTACCTGTGCTTAAAGAAGGAAAGATGTAAAGCTATTATTGATCATTGACAATGTGTAGTCAAGTATGAATACAAGGTCCTACAGAGGGGGAGGAGTCAAGAAGGGAGAATAACCATTGGTACTAAGGAGGCAGTAGGTATGGGTGCTCAGGGTTGGACCAGGGGGCACCCGGCTGGCCTAGGAAGGATGGGGCTACAGGGGAGGTGAGCAGGAGGGAGGACTGAGATACTTGCTGACTTGACAGTTTGACCCAAGGCTATTCCTGTTCTAAGGCTACTGGCTGCCACAGCAGGCAGCATTTGTAAAATTGTCCTCCACTCACCACCCAGTTTTTTTTTTTTTTTTACATTATTTGGCTGCTGTTGACCTAGTGTGTGTGCTTGTCTTCTTTCAGAGATTTTTGAAGTGGCTTTTAAATGTACATATAATGAGATTCATAAAAATAAGCAAGGGAGAAAATTTGTGGGGAAGGAAAAGTAGGGTGAAGTCAGAGACAAGGCAAGCCCAGCGCATTGGTGAGAGCCTGTGTGTTCGCTAGCAGGCCCCACAGTCTTGCCTCTGAGCTTCCGAGCAGTCAGTACCAGAGGGAAATTGTGCTCTGGTAACAACTCACAGTGGCCAGGAGATAAAAGCACACTGGTTACTCAGAAGCAGCAAGGTTAATCGTGGTCAATAGTAGAGACATTCCTCCAGAGTGCTCATCAAGAGAATGCCACACAGGGTGGCGAACAGCACCCCTATCGTGAGTAGAGTAATGACGGCCACCCTGATGTAGGTGAGTGATGTAACATCCCAGTGCAGTCCAAGAAAAGCCCTTCCGGTCCAGATGTGCATTTCTCTGTTGGCTTTGCTTAATTCAGGGATAAAGTTTAATGGTTTCAGCTGGAATAACAAATACATATATTCATATCCCCCCTTCTCTTGCCTACCTCATGATGGACTTCACAGACTACCACTGCTGGCTGTCTTTTTGTTTGTTTTGTTTTGTTTTTCTTTATTTTTTTTTATTTGTCTTTTTTTTTTTTTTTACTACTGCTGTCTTGATGCTGAGCGTGACATTTTAGTTGTGGACTAGATTTGGCACTTGAGTCGAAAGCTACTTACTAAAGAATAGGAAGCAACTTGCCAATAGTGCTGTGTGAATATTGTTTCTCTCCATTCTACACTGTGACCCAGTCTGTGGAGCAGCTTTTCAATACACAGGATTTACATCCATCCTGCGTGGTCCTCTTCCCTTGCTCCATGCACCTCTCCTTCTGTTCTGAGCCCCGCGGCTCTAGGTCCCTTGTCATATTGGAGTGTTCAGTACATCTTGGGGGCAGTTTGAGAAGCTCATGACACTTCACCGCAAGTATTTGTTTGATGGTAGCAAACTATAAGCTGAGCTACTGTGGTCTACTTCTGGGTCTCTCTTCTTTCAGTTGGGAACTTTAATATTTATTATAGGAGGGAGTGTCTGATGGGTGGCAGCACCGGTAAGATGAACTGCTGGTGCAGAGGGTGATACGGGGTGATGTTTCTGTAGGAATGTCATAGGAAGAAAAAAATTTTAATTTAGTTAAGATCATCGTGAGAGAAGAACCCAGAATTCCACAAGGACTATCCATGAAGGAGAATTTCCTTTCGGGCTTTATTTTTCTTTAGATCAGATTTCTTATTAATAGTTAGAATGGTGTTGGTTGCAAGCAAAAGAAATCCAACTTAAACAAGTTTCTTGACCTACATGAACAAGAGATCCATGCTAATATATCCAGGAGTTTAAAAGATATCATCAGACCATTGTCTTTCACTCTCCCTCTGGGCTTTGCTTAATTCTGTCAGCTTCATTCTCAGGCACCCTCTCCAACACCATGGTGGTAATGATAGCCATCAGCACTGGGTTTCTAGCATTCTCACAGCTGTGGATCTTGACGAAGAGAGTGCCTTTTTTGCCATAGTTCTAGCAACAGTACCAAAGAGAGAGCTTGACTGGCCCGGTTTGGATTGCCTGTCTGAGTCAGCATGGCCAGAAGTAAGTGGTAGACAATAATCAGATCTCTTTGGCCAGAGCTTTTTCACTCCTCCCATGAGAGAGAGCAGATCCCACCAGAATCACATGGAATGGGTTCCCATGGAAAAGGAGCAGGTCTTTGTTACCATAAGAAGAAAGGAAGGAAAGAAAATGGCAAGCAGATAAAATGTCTGGGTACCAGAGTCTACTGGTTTAGACATTCTTAATATGGAGTCCATTAAACTTAAAAGGTTGCAAATTAGATTCAGCTCCAGTTACGTCACTGCCTATTTCAAGTCTGGTGTCACGATCCAGACTATCAACAGTGAGCATGTGGTGAGGACAAGGACAGGTGGCCCCACTGCAGAATCCAGTGGCAGCTCCTGGTCTGAGGACCTTGTGTTGCATCCCCAGGATCTACAGGAGTAGTTCTTAATGGACAGTCGAGACGCTTCGGCAGATCTGTGAATCTTCTGTGATTATTTGCAAGGTGGAGCATATGCACTTTTTTACTGGGCTAAGGGATCGTGCTTTCCATCCTTATCTCACAGGGTTCCATGGCCCCCTACTGCTTAAGAACCATTGCTTCAAACTTACTCTAGTTATTTTAGATTTGGCTGGCTTAATCTCATGCATTCCTTTCTTGTCTTAGCTGAATTCAAGTAAAGTGTAGTGTCTGTGATAAACATAGCTCCTTATGGAACAGACACAGTGACGTCAGTGGCTGGGCATGTCGCATTAAATTATATGTTGAGGTTTTTAGGCATATATGTAAACTTTTCGCAATCATAGTTGCCATTTACTTAATGCCGAGCTCTGTGCTAAGTGCTACATGTGCTTTATGTAACTACTTCGTTATACATATGACTGTAATTCTGTGAACCTCAGGTCTGTTACAGTACCACCTGCTGGAACCAGCTTCTCCCAGCTGCCTGTCTGGGAACACAGGACACAAACTGAGTTTTTCCTCCCTCCCATGTCTGCTGTTGCGGATCTACCTCTCTCCACCTTCCCACCCTCAGACGATAATAATAGAATCATAGAATCGCAGTGTTGGAAGACACTGCTAAGATCTCTCGGTGCAGTGGTTTTCTAACTCTGCTCTTTGGTTTTCTAGCTCAGGGACTCCCGAGCAGGAAGGATGGGGCAGGATCCAAGTCCTTTTCCTGCTTGAATCACAAATGTGCCACTGAAAACCAGTCATCTTGAATGATAAAAGAGTTCAGGGTTAGATGTCAGACTTGTGGTTGAGTGCAGGTTCTAACTACTTTACTTACCTACCTGTGTGCCCCTCGGCAAGCTGCCTCATCTCTCTGAGCCACAGTCTCCTTACCTGTCAAATACCTGCCTGGCAGAGTTGATAGAGGGACTCAGTGCAGTAACGTCTGTGAAGTCCTTGCCCAGCGCCTGGCTCTAGGCAGTGCGTAGTGAAGGTTAGCTGTAACTAGCACACGCACAACATGGCTCGTGAGGCATCGTGAAGACACAGCTTCATTCTTGTCTCCTGCTGTACCTTTAAAGTTTGTTTGATGAGGTGTTTTTCCCCATTTCCTGGTAAAAACTTGATCAGGCCAATGACTTTTCTGGCTCCTCTTTGGTAATGAAAAGTCCTAAGGCCACTTGAAGTCAGTCTCTCTCTCACACACACACACACAAACACGTGTGCACACACACACCAGGCTCACTGGGAAATTTGAAATGCCCTCTCTAGTCTGTGAACAGTCAGTATTCATTCCCCTCCTCTTCCAGCTGCCCACTGCTCCGGACCCTGCCAGCAGTGGGGGAGGGGAGAAGGTGCAGCAAGTCCTTACCTGACTGCAGGTAACACACCTGGCACTGAGTTCTCTGAGCCTGGCAGAAGGGGAAGGGGGTCTTTTTTCTCTCCTGGCTGCTTCCGTGGCTTTCTGCAGGACATCCCCCTGGACCTTTCTCTCCAGGTCTCCTGGGCCTCCTATCTGCTGCTGTCCCTCCGCAGCTTCTGGGCCTCTCTCTCTCTCTCTCTGGGGTCCTCTCACTCTCCAGCAACGCCCTCTTGGGTAGAGCCTGTTCTGGGGAGACCAGGCTGGCGTTCTGGGTGCCCGGGGTTCACATTAGGGGAAGGGGGCAGCAATCACTTCCCACCTCAGGCAGCTTTAGCCACTTCTCATGATGTCACATACCAGTGCCAGAACTCTAGAAGATGCTTATCAAACTCTCCAGACATGCCCTTCAGAACCTTTTTCATTAGGCTTGAGGCTAAAGGCTGGCCCTCTCCGCCCTACCCACCATCGGGACAACAGGAATCAGAGTAATTTCCAAGGAATCTTCCTCACACACTGGTCTTTCCCTTTCCATTGTCCTGACCTGTTTGTATCCTCCTCCTTGGTCTTAGAGTCACTTAGATCAAATCCTTAAAAATTTCCACACGACAGTCTGGCTCTCTGCTTTGGAATTTCCCATCTGTTGTATCTTGATGTTGTGGTGGAAACTTCCTCTTTAGCATCTTGTTATATTAACTCTTAACCCCTGACCCTGTAAAAGAAGCTCCTCTTCAACACTGAAAAGTGGTCCTTCATCTGCTGCTTCAAACCTATCCAGGAATAAGGAGCTCCTTACTTCCCTCCTTCCCAAGTCATCCCATTTAGATAGTCAGGTAACTTGGGGTTGTTGGAAAGATGCTGCTCCTACCAAGCCAAACCTGGTTCCCTGTGCCATTCCTTTTAACGGGGTCAGAAGTGGGGGTGTGTGCATGTGTACATGTGTACATGTGTGTGTGCATACATGTGCACCTCTTCTGAGAAAATCAGCCTAGACAGTAGGGGTTGTAGGCTTGGACACATTTTCTCCAAGACCACAGGGAAGCCTTTGACCTATGTCTCTGGGTGGGTTTTCCTTACCTGCAAACCAAAGTACACTTGCTATAACCCCAACAGAAAAGTACTATTTGGAAACTGCATCCTCAGTCACCATTTCTCATGCTCATGACCCTAACTAACATAGTTTCTCTTGATCTGAGGGCCAATTTGCTGTGCTTCATGGGGGCATTTGGATCAGGGCTCCAGGCAGAGTTTACGAACTCTGCAAATTCAAGCCTTGCAGAATGTGCTCTGTCTCCCTCCAGAGACCCTCCCCCACTTCCCTCTTTGCAGTTTTTCTTTCGTGTCCACATAGCCTTTGGAGTCAGCATATTTTTCTGCCTTCTCCAACCTCAGCACTGTGAACTCAGCCTCTCTGCCAATGTGCCCTTCTTCGTCATGTGCATTTGGGCCACTTTGATGTTGGGTCTTAGAACATTCAGATCACTCTCTGAGTTTAGGTTCCCCCCCCTGCCCCCCACACCCCTGTGGTGAAGGCAGCATCTCGAATGAGCAAGTGACACATGCTAGCAAGATACTTGGGTCAGCTAAAGTTGAAGTCACCCTGGGGACAATGGCCTAAGAATGAATTAGATGCATTTTGGGTAGTTTCATCATAGACTGATTCCCTTGGCAAGACTCAACATTATATTATATATCCAGATGTGTACCTGGTTTATGTCCTCATGTTATTTTTACTGACTGTTTACAAAGATGATAGAATATAGCTCCTTCCTTCCCTCCTTCCCACTCTCCCTTCTTTCCTCTCCCCTAGATATATCACATGAGCTTTGTTCCCCAGATGATTTTGGAGACAGAGGCTCAGACAGCAGAACTAAACTCCCCTGGGAATGCTCATCTATCTTCTCTAGGCCTGAAAGAATACAGTGGTTTCCACTGGCCATTCCGAGGGGTTTGTGTGTATGTGTGTATGCTTACATAAGTAAAGTAGCTAACAGGATGTTAACTAAAGTATGCTTTCTATTTGTGTACATTTTACAGTAGGAAAGTGGCATAGTGTGGCCAGATAGAGTTCAAATCTTTGTTCAGCTGCTGAGACACTTTGGACAGAGTGGCTTCACCTTTCTGAGCCTCAGTTTCCTCATCTGTTAAATAGGGATAATATCATTTGCCTTACAAGATAGCTGTTTTAAAAGAAACCCTGCACATAATGAACTCAGCACAGTGGCCTGTCACATAATATATGTTCAATAAATGGTCACTGTTATTATTATTTGCATTTGGTTGTTGTGATGATTTCTAAAAACTTTTAAAGCCTTGAAAATAGTAGCCCAATTCTTTTTTGAACTCTTGACCTCAAGCAATCCACCTGCCTCAGCCTCCCAGAGTGCTAGGATTATAGGCGTGAGCCACCGCGCCTGGCCTAGTAACTGCCCAATTCTTTGCCAACAATTTTTTCTTTAAAAATAGGAATTTGAGGGAAACTCTAAATATATGAAACTACCTACTTTAAAAAAATATCTTGCAAAACTCATTAGTTCTCTGTAGGATAGAAAGTGATTTTTGGCTGCAGAGGCAGCATGGCACAGGGACTAAAAATAAGGCTCAACCTACCCAGCCTCAAATCTATCACTAGATACCTTTGTGACCTTTGGCAAGTCACTAACATCTTAAAGCATTAATTTCTGCATCAATAAAATGGAAATAATACTGCATAAGGTTGCAGAGGGGATTCAGTAATCTATATGAAATGCTTAGCACAGGCATGGCATACAGTAAGGACTCAAATATTGGTGGCCAATATTTTCCCATCACAGTATTACCTCCATTTTACAGATAAGAATTTGCAGAACAAGCCGGGCATGGTGGCACCTACCTGTAGTCCCAGCTATCTGGGAAGCTGAAGCAGAAGGATCCCTTGAGCCCAGGAGTTTGAGTCTACCCCGGGCAATATAGCGAGACCTGTCTCTATTTAAAAATATAAAATAAAATAAAAGAATCTGCAGAATACTTTGTTTCTTGTGATAAATGGCTTCATGAGGACACTTTTGTATATAACAAGTTGTACCCACTGTTTTGTTCAAGAAAGGATGTTTAGTAGCTGGTTTGCTTATAAATACCACACCATAGCACGTATGAAAGCAAGCTACAGGCCTGGCACGGTGGCTCACGCCTGTAATCCTAGCACTCTGGGAGGCCGAGGCGGGCGGATTGCTCCAGGTCAGGAGTTCAAAACCAGCCTGAGCAAGAGCGAGCCCCCGTCTCTGCTATAAATAGAAAGAAATTAATTGGCCAACTAATATATACATAAAAAATTAGCCGGGCATGGTGGTGCATGCCTGTAGTCCTAGCTACTTGGGAGGCTGAGGCAGGAGGATTGCTTGAACCCTGGAGTTTGAGGTTGCTGTGAGCTAGGCTGACGCCACGGCGCTCACGCTAGCCTGGGCAACAAAGCAAGACTCTGTCTCAAAAAAAAAAAAAAGAAAAGAAAGCAAGCTACATTAACTAAACAACTTTCTATTTTTTTAAGGCCTTGCCTCATTTCATTGTTTAGATTTGGGTAAGTGATTTTGCCACCAGATTAGGAGAAATCTATGTATTATTTTTACAAGGCCTATGAAAATATGCAAAGAAACTATATTTAGCTAAATGCTCTTGATTCAGATCAGTTTGTTTTGCTATCTTTCAATAAAGACTGGCATAGTTGGCACCTTTGTGCAGCCCAAGGAGGTCTGGAACGAGACATAAACTTACCATGGGTGGAAAAAGCGGAGAAGGCGGCAGGGCGTGAACTAATGGGATGACCCAGACTCCAGACGAGAGGCTCGGTCAGGCAAGTGCGGAGAGCTGGCCCACAGCAGAGCTGGGATTGCTCGCTGAGGAGTTTCCTTTCATGGGGTAATGCAGGTGTTCCCTTCTACAGTTTCTCTCCAGGGTCTGTCTCTGGGCAGTGGGCGGTCCTAAGTAGGTGGTGCTTGGGTCCCCTGTGTCTTACTGACCATGTGCCCATGCTGTGCCAAACACAGGGCGTGTGTGTAGAGTGAAGACGGTGTCATCATTTGTTGGGCTAATTTTTGAAGTTTGGGTAACTCCTGCCTGGGCACTTGTGGTAAATGAATTACCCAGGTGAGCCAAGAAACCCACTCTTGGGTTGCCTCCGACTTACTCCCCAGACAGTAATCTTTCTTGATGTGGATCTTAGGATGTGGCTGGCAAGCCAGAAAGAGGGCAGCAAGCCAGCCAGGGTAGTAAGTGACAGAGTAGCAGGGCCACTTCATTTGGTCAGTCAGCCGGTACTTACTGGACATCAGCCGTGTACTCGGGATGGCTGAGGGGGGAGACTCCATCTGCAGCCCACCTTGCACTCTTCCTTCCCAAGCTCCTCAGTCCACTCCCTGAAGCAGAGGCTGAGCCACAGGGCCTCTGGAAAACCATGGTGCTATTGTGCAGACAAGGCTCCTCAACCAGCAGCAGGGCGTGCCCAGGAGCTGAGGACAGCTATGAAGCTTAAGTTTCAGGGTCTTTCAACTGGCAACGACCCCAACTGACGCCCTGTAGGTAATGTGGTATTCCTAATTTTGTAGTCTTTTTCTAAAGCAGACCCCCACCCAATTGCGTAAGGCACGGAAGTCACAAAAACTGGATCTGTCTCTGGGTGAGGGACACACCCTCTGGGCCTTTCCCTCTGCCCTGTTGGGTGGTCCCCAAGGTGCTAAAATTCACGTTGCCTCTCCTTCAGGAATAGGCATTGCTGTGTGTGCCCCTTGTGGGGCCAGCCCTGAGTTCCCTCTGGGGGCTCTTAACCCTTTATGTGAAGGGAAGGGGAGGCCCAGCGAGGAGCTGCTGTCTGGGCCCCTTCCTGGCTACCAGATGCTGTCCCACTGTCCTTGGGGTGGAAAGGTCCCCCATCCCTGCAGGAAGGCAGAGCAGGCCCTCTCAGACCTCCAGCGGCTTTGTGGTTTCTGAGAGGGAGGCCTGACAGAGGAGACAGGGTGGGAGGGAGCCCCGTGTGAGGCTTCAGCTGGCTGGAATAGACCCAGTGGAAAATTCTCCTTAAAAAAGAAAAAGAATATTCTTGAAACTGTGTCAGCTTTGGCAAAACCATAGCTGTGATCTCAAGTTTGAGGAGAAGGGGCTGGCTGCCTGCAGGACTGTGCTGATACAGTGTCCCTGCTTCCTCTGAACCCGTCCCCAAGTCCCCTCCCTGTCACCGCACAGGAGAGCTGGCGTGCTTTGCTCCTTGGCCAGAGTGAAATGTATTGAGAGAAAACAGGAGGAGGGAGAGGGCCCTTTGTAGGAGAGTATCCTTTTGGTACTATGCGAAAATCACAGCTTGAAAGTAATTTCCTTTTTCAGGGACATGCTAGCCAAGTTCGCCCCCTGGAGGAGAATCACGGAGTTGTTTAAAATAGGCCATCCAGGGCGTTCTCCCTGCTGTTCTGATGGGCTTTCTGGAAAGATTGTCAGCCTGTGATGAGGTGGGACAGTGAAAGGGGCGGGGTCTGTGAGGCTTTTGTTTTAGGTGTTTGGTTTGGGTTGGTTTGGTTTTTGGGGGGTTTTTTGTTTTGTTTTGCTTTGAGACAATTATTGTAAACTTAGGGTTGAATACTTCTTTATACCTCTCTAAAGAGTATAATGATTAAAATACAACCAGGTTTAAGGCTCACAACTGTTAAATCCACAATGGGCTTTTTTTTTTTTTTTTGCCAAGTTTCCACCACCAGCACTAGTTACAACAAACCAGCCTTGGGCTTTCTTTCGCTCCTTGGGTTTGTGGCAGAGACGATAAAACCTACCAGAACACAGGAATTTTCAGCCACAAGCTGGATAGCTATTATAGATCCTAAATTACAAACTTCAGCTACGTAGCCCACGTTGAGATCTTCTGATTTAGTCCTGCTAGTTTAAATGATTTGCATCATTTCATTTATGCCTGCTACTAACAAATGCCAAAATTTAATCATAGTTAGACTAGATAATAGTTATTTCACTACTACTACTCATACTTCTTGTATATTTTTATATTTATTTATTTATTTATTTTTGAGACAGAGTCTCACTCTGTTGCCCAGGCTAGAGTGAGTGCCATGGCATCAGCCTAGCTCACAGCAACCTCAAACTCCTGGGCTCAAGCAATCCTACTGCCTCAGCCTCCCGAGTAGCTGGGACTACAGGCATGCATCACCATGCCCGGCTAATTTTTTCTATATGTATTAGTTGGCCAATTAATTTCTTTCTATTTATAGTAGAGACGGGGTCTTGCTCTTGCTCAGGCTGGTTTCGAACTCCTGACCTCGAGCAATCCGCCCGCCTCGGCCTCCCAGAGAGCTAGAATTACAGGCGTGAGCCACTGCGCCTGGCCTTTCTTGTGTATTTTTAAAAGAAAAATACAAAACAGAGGGATAATTGTTGAAATATAAAAACCTTCCCATATATTTCATCTTCTGTTAAATATGATCCTGACACCTTTGTTAATCCTTTGTTGATTATTCAGCTGCTTTTAATTACCAGATCTGACCCAATTATTTAGCTTCTATTGTGTCCTCTATAAATAGAGCCTTTATAATAAAAATCTCATCTATCTTTTGCTCACCGAATAGTATTTTGTGTTTCTAGATGAATGTTTATCATCTTCATTGTTCTAGATCTTCATCCATCAAGTGGAGGATACAATTATATTGTTTATATTAGTAATTATTTTAATTTTCCTTTTTTTCTTTTTTTGTCTTTCTGTGCCCTCAGAAACACAGAGGTGCACTTTAGTATTTGAGGGCATGGCACTGTTAAGAGATCGTTATTCATACATCAGATTAATTGCTTTCTTGGAGCTGTTTTTTGTCAAAAGTCTGTGAAAAGAAAATGCAAATACATCTTATAGATTATTGTGGATTATTTTTGCAGTATTTGACAAGGGCTTTTAGTGATTATTGATAATGCTCTTATGTATGTTGTCTCATTTTTTCATCTCATGCAAATTTTAATGTAAGAAAAATTTTTTTTCACAGTGTTATCTGTTCGCTTTTTAGTATACGGAAACCAATTGCTCTAAGCACCGGCCTTTATTTAGGGAAGGCGGATATATTTCTCCCAGGACTAGCTCCTGGGGGAACTCCTCTCATTTCCTGCCTCTTGATTTCCTCTGGCAAAGTCCAAGGTGATGGTGAGGCCCAGGGAGCCAGAATTCCTGCTGGACCAGATGGAGTCCACAACATGGGCTGGTTGCATTTTTTTTTTTTTGGTGGACACTCGTCTTCCTGCCTGTGGTGGCCACAACCACCATCTCTATTATTTGGAGGAGAATACACAACACACATACAGCCATTAGTACCTTTCTCTCTCCTTGGACATCTGTCCCTTTTCCACTGTTGAAAGTAGCCATTAATCTAATATCGAGACCATCTGATTCATTAATGGTCCCTTTATGGCAGGTAATTGCAATGCTGAGTGCTATCAGGATGGTATGTAAGTTCCCTGTAATTTCAGAGCATTTTCAAGCTTTCATTATTATTCATAAATTACAACACACTGAAATTTAGACTCTGCTGACTAGGGCAGACAGGAAGAAGGGCGGGCTTTGGAGTAGGTACTTGGGATATGTCGGGATAGGGGTTTATATTTTCAGTAAGGGCAATGTTTTGCAGACATTTTGAGGAATTTTGTGGTGAGTGCTAAGAATGAAACTGGCAGCAGAGACTGTACCTCTTCCCCTAGTGCTGCCCAGCTGCAGCACATGGCCCCTTTGTCTTGCTCAAAGTCCTGTCTCAGCCCTGTCTACCTGGAGCACTCCCTCCAGGTACCCCGTGTTGCACCAACCTGTGTGTATCTTATCCCTTACAACAATTCACATTATTGCTTTTATATCTTTACTTGAGATCTTTTATCTTACACCTAGAATACTGGCCCAGAGTAGACACTCAGTGAATATTTACTGAGCGAATGAATGAACAAGCAAACAAACAAATGTATTTCAGGGTCACGAGAGGAATAACACCCTTTGCAATCAGGCTTTAAGATAAAAGCCACTAAAACAGCAGTGCAATACTATTTTTTGTTTTGCCAAGTTAAAATTATTTTATATCATGTCAGCATGTGAGACTAGTTAGCACAAGGTAGAGATGACACTCTTATCACTTGTTGGATTGCAAATTGACTGAACTTTTTAGAAAAAAGTTGTTAATATCAACAGCCTTAAAATATTCATTCTTCTAAACAAAGAAATTGTCACTTATAGAAATTAATGGGGGCAACCAATAGATAGATAGTTAATAGGGGGGGAGGGGAGTTGATTTGAAATTATAGAAAAATTATAAAACCATCTACAATTCTATAATAAGGAAAAGCTTGTATAAAATGGAATCTCATGACAATCATTAAAAGTGATGCATATTTGTTTCTGTGTTACCTGCCAAAAGTGTATAACCTGCATCTAATCAGGAAGAAACATTTGACAAACCTAAATGAAGGGGCATTCTACAAAATAACTGGTCCTTAAATATCAATGTCACAAAATACAAAGAAAGACTCAGAAGGTGCCCCAGGTTAAGGAAGACTTAAGAGACATGACAATTGAACATAGTATATAATTTTAGATTTTCTTTTGGTGTAAAGGAAAATATTCAGACAATTGCCAAAATCTGAGTAAGGTTGCAGATTAGATAAAATAATATATCAATGTTAATTTTCTCATTTAGCAGTAAAACATCATCATGTCTGTATTCTCTCTCTCTCTCTCTCTCTCTCTCCCCCTCCCTCTCTCCCTCTCCCTCCTCCCCCACCTCTCCCCTCATCCTCTCTCTCCCTCTCTCCCTCTCTCCCTCCTGAAAGGATGGGTTGTTAAATACAGTAAAATGTTGGAATCCAAATCTGGGTGAAGGGTATCAGAGAATTCTTTGTGCTATTCTTGTAACTATTCTAAGTCTCAACTCATGCCAAAATAAAAGTTTTCAAACATGGTGCTTACAAATCTGTAATCACATAAGGAAATTCTTTTGCTAAAATGGAGCAAAATATAAAATTGTATATCAGAGTGTGATTTCAACTACCTTAACTCATAGAGAAAAGATTAGAAGAAAATACAGCAGCATGTTAACTTTTGCTATTTTATTCATTTTGATATATTTTATAAATTTTTCTCTAAATTGCATGTATTTCTTGAAAAATTAGGAAGAAAAAATCTTTTAAAAGATAAAGGCTCTTAGGCCCAGGCACAGTGGTTCACGCCTGTAATCCTAGCATTCTGGGAGGCAGAGGCAGGAGGATCGCTCAAAGTCAGGAGTCTGAAACCAGCCTGAACAAGAGGGAGACCATGTCTCTACTAAAAAATAGAAAGAAATTAATTGGCCAACTAAAAATATATAGAAAAAATTAGGCGGGCATAGTGGCGCATGCCTGTAGTCCCAGCTACTCAGAAGGCTGAGGCAGGAGGATTGCTTGAGCCCAGGAATTTGAGGTTTCTGTGAGCTAGGCTGATGCCACAGCACTCTACCCCAGGGAACAGAGCAAGACTTTGTCTTAAAAAAAAAAAAAAAGATAAAGGTTCTCAAGATCTGAGTGACTTTTTGTGTCTTTACTACTGTGCACCCCATTCCAAGAAGGATGCATGGATGTATGCACACATGCGTGTGTGTGTGTGTGTGTAGATAAATACACTTTTTAAAAAAAAACTATTTTTTTTAATGATATTTTGAGGGAAACTCTATACTGGGCAAGCTTATAAATGAGATAAACTCTTAAGCCTCATCGAGGGCTTGGAACTCCTTACTCTGCTTCCCAGTTCTTTGTGAGTCAGCACTGCTCAGTATATAGTACTACGTTGTAAGTGGATAAGCCACCCACTCTATCTTCTAGAGATGTTTTCAGTCCACAGGAGTAGGCAGGTAAACAAGTTAGTGGTTGCAGTCCTGAGCTAGGTACTGTGTGAGTGCAGCAGCTCCCACTGTGGACAGACTTAGGTTGGGGCAGGAGTGGTTTTCAGACAAGGCTCAACTAAGGAGAGGGCATTGATTCTAGGGCATTGAGCCCTAGAATGTTCAGTGAGAGCTCGCCCTTCAGGCAAGGCTGGCAGAGCATTCTAAGCTGAACATTCTAACATATGTAGTGTATGTTGTCACCCTGGCCCACCAGAGTATCATTCTGGAGACCCTGGACAAGCCAAGGCAAGGGTCTTGCAAGATCTGGGAAGCTCCCAGTCCTGCTGGGTTGGCTCCTCCAGGTGTGGGAGGGCATGGTCTGGCTGCATGTGGCAGCAGGTGCTTTTGGTGACCCTGGAGCAAAGTCCTGATTGAACTTGTGGCCGCATTTACAGGATCGCTGTGGAAGTTTGCCTGATTGCCCCCACCACAGAAAGCAGATGGGGTGCAGACACCCTCACAGAGGCTGGAGGGAGGGGCAATGGGATTACTGTGGAGAGTTTGCTGATATACTCTGATATACTCCATTGAACTGCTGGAATATGCTTTATTCATTTGGAATCATAAATAAAATCAGGGAGCCAAGTCTTCCTGGTACTTGGTTTTGCAGGCTTTATAGATATTTCTGGATATCCAGAGTTACCCCAGAGCAGTGTTGTTGAGCAATGCGCTCCCTGTTTCCCTGGACAGTAACTAATCTTTGAACCACTTGCTTGGGCCCATTGTCCATTCCCATCATGAGAGCCTGAAGACACCAATACATACATTTTTTAATCTGTCATGTAACTAAATCAAATAGAGCAGTGGTTAAGAATCCTACAACTAAGTTAGGTTGAAAGTCTCTCCATTTATCTTGGGAATTGTTTTAACCATTTTAGAGCATAATTTTTTACTCAGGCATTAATTACTTTCATTTTCAAGATAGCTCATGGATTGTTATGAAGGTTGCACAAGCAGATATAAATTCAGGGCACAGCACATGGTAAGCATTCAATAACTACCAGTCGTTATGAATAAACATTAACCAGCACAGTGTATATAGAAAGAGCACTAAACTCTTAGTCAGGAAACCTGGTTTCTGATCCCAGCTCTACCCCAAAAATCCTAGAAGTAAAGAGAAACTGAACTGGGAAAAAGCCTTATAAATCTTTTAGTATCAGCCAGGTGCAGTAGCTCACGCCTGTAACCCTAACATTTTGGGAGGCCAAGGCGGGAGGATTGTTCAAGCCTAGGAGTTTGAAACAAGCCTGGGCAACACAGCAAGACCCCATCTCTATGAAAAACTTTAAAAATTAGCCAGGTGTGGTGGCATGCACCTAGTCCCAGCTACTCTGGAGGCTGAGTAGGATCTCTTGAGCCCAGGAGTTCTAGGCTGCAGTGAGCTATGATCGTGCCACTGCACTCTACCCAGGCAACAGAGGGAGACCCTATCTCCAAAAAGAAAAAAGAGAAGAAAGAAAGAAATCTTCTAGTATTTAGTCCAACAACATTATTTTCAGAAACTTAGACCTAGAAAGCCATAAGGGCCCAGGTTTATTACCCATAACTTAAATGTTCTCTCATACATTTGTAAAGCAAGAAGAATAATTGCTCCCCATTCTAGGATTATTTCAAGGACAAAGAGAGTTAGTGGATGTCAAGCTCAGACAGCAGAGTAAGTCCTTAATTAATACACATCATCTAGTAGCGTTGTTATTGTCCATTCCCTGTTTGGTTATCTTCCCCTTCTGTTTGACTGCGAGGATGGAGACTTGTCCTCCTTGCTTATTGTCCTGTCCCCACCATCTGGCACAGTGTGTCACACAGTAGGTGCTCAGCCAGCGTGTGCTGAATGACTGAAGGAAGTATCTTACTGAGGGTAGAATTTAGGCCAAGTCTGAATCAGAACGCGTACCTTAACTCTAAGGTCCAGGCTTTCCATACGGTTCCACGTAGGCTTTGACCTCTGAGGCTCAGTTTCCTCACCTTGTACATGATCCACAGGTCCCTCCTGGGGGTGGGCACCATGTGTACTGTAGGTGAAGGTCCCTCCTATCCACCAGTTTTTTTGTGAAGACCCGTGTTTATGTTTGACTGGCCACTAGGTGTCGTGGTTGGTCAAAGAGCAGAGAAACCAAACCAAAAAAAAAAAAAGAATTGAACCTTTTGCTCTACCTGTAGTATGGTGGGAGTGATCTTATATGGTAATCGGAAACTAGTAACCTTTGGAAGAGTTGGCTAGGTTGCAGGGAGTTGCCCCAGGATTTGCATGCATGGACTTTGGAACCAGGTATGAGTAAGAGCCCACAGCTCTGCTCACACCAGCTGGGGCCTCTTGAGGCACACTGGAACTTCCCAGGGCGCTTGTTTTAGCATTTTGCCTTGGTGGAGGAAGAGTGCCACAAAGTTAGTAGCTATGAGGACCACTTCTGGTATTCGATACCATAAAACGCCACTTTTTTTGTTCCCTGCCAAGCCAAGTGCTAAAGCTTTGCAGTTTTTGTGCTTTGCTCCCTGTTTTACAAAGCCAGATTTAAAAATAGCCCCTTAAACAGCAGAGTGGACAGTGCGTCAGTGTCAGGTTAAAAGGGCAGCCTAGGATATTTGGAGAGGTATCAGAACTCCTTGGACTGTCACCGTGGAGCTTCATCAGCACAAAGCAGAGTATTTTATACATACTTGGGGGTGGGGTGGTGAGAGACAGCATTATCACAAAATGCCCCTTGCTGAAATTGTTCGAGGAAAGGATTCCTTTGTTGCCTAGACTACTGTTCAGATCTGGGTGTGTTATTTTTAAAATAATTTGGGGAGACTTGTCTGGGAATAATAATGACTAGTATTTATTGCACACTTACTATGTACAAGGTTTTATGCAAAACACCATGCATGTATTGTTGCATTTAATCCTCACAGCAACCATATGAGGTGCAGGTATAGTTATTATGCCCATTTTATAGATAGATGAGGAAATTGAGGTGCGGCAAGATTATAATAATAATAATAGGCAGCAGGTATTAAGTACTTACTAGAAGTCAGGCATTATTCTAAGAGCTTTAAGTATTATTCTTACAATAATCCCATAAGGTACTTGCCATTATTCAGTTTACAGATGAGAGAACTGAGACACAGAGAGGTTATATAGCTTTGTCAAGGTCACACAGGGAATGAGTAGAAGAGTCAGCACACAAACCCAGACCTACCTGATTCCAGAGTTCCTTTTTTTTACCCACTGCACTATGTTGCCTCCCACAGTACTTTGTATGCAGTAGGTCCTTGGTAAATATTTACTGAGTTGAATAGGTCTCAGGCTATAATTAGCCAACACAGAGAAGACTCCCTAAGTAGGAACCATACAGACCTTAACACTCCTCCCGCCCAAGCCACACCCCCACTGGCTCCATTAGTATTATGGGATACATATGCTGTTCCCTGTGCTGGATTTCACTCCTCTAACTTTTAAAAAAGAATTTTTTTAAATGATGTATAATAGTTGTACATATCTTAGGGGTACATACGATATTTTGCTATATGTATATAATGCATAGTGATTAAATCAGAATAATTGGGATAGCTATCACCTCGAGCATTTATCTTTGCGTTGGGAACATTGCAAATCTTCTCATCTAGCTGTTTGGAAATACACAGTAAATTAAAACTATTATTTCCCACTGTGCTATCGAATACTAGAATTTATTTCTTCTCTCTAACTGTATTTTTGTACTCCTTAACCACCTTCTCTTCCCGTCCTAGCCTCTGGCAACCACCCTTCTACCCTCTCCCTCCGTGAGGTCCACTTTGTTAGCTCCCACATGTCACCCCTCACTTTTTGTTTATAATAAGATACTCTTCCATCAGAGCAGTCAGGAAGAGGTGCTCACCATGGCAAATGTTTTCAAGACATACTTCCACAGGAAGCATCTCAGCTCATTTTCTTTGCTTCACGTTTTTCTGGCAGAGACATTTCTTGGGGCTCTTTGTTCTGGCATAGCCGTGTCTGGCTTTGTCTCTTGAGCCTCTACACGCCAGGGCCGGGGGTCACCAGGTAGCCGCCCGTGCTGCCCCGTGAGTGCGTGCTCCAGCGTCCGTGTGGTGGCCACCAGCACGCTCCCCGGTCCTGCCACCAGGCCGGTGCCAGCGGTGGCGAAGAACGAAGGGGTCTGCTGCCCAGGGTAGACAGCCAGCCACTGTTAGCATGCACTAGCATACCCGGAAGTCCGAGGAAGGAAAGCAGGACCCAGGCCACAGGAATCCTTCTCCAAGTGTAATAATTTAGTCCCAAGGATTTGGTTGCTTGTTTTTTCTAATGTGTCTCTACAATAGGAACCTCAAACAAAATGGAAACCTCCTTTTCAGACCTGCGATTCTGAGCACTGAGCTTCGTTTTTTGTAGCCCCCTGTCCGTTGCACCTTTTTCTCTTTAAGTGAGCTGAGCCGTCTCGAATCTTTCTCAGAACTTCTCAGGACTCCCTGGCATCTCTGGGCAGCCCTGGTTTAGCCTTCTCAAGGAAAGCAGTGATTTTCCTTCTGAAATTTTCTCCTTCTAAATACAAGATTTTTTCCAGTAACTAAAATTATACATATCAAATTAGATAGCGGGAGAGTTGGAGCTGCTGGAGAGAAGGTGATAGTCCGTAGAGCAAGGTCCGTATGGAGGCAGGAGGGCATGCAGTTGAGAGGCCAGCTGACAAGGCTCCCATTTGTCACAGCCCTGTGACAAAGGTGCTCCTGCTTGGCACCTTCTGACCGTGTCTGTCTTCGCTCACCTTCCCGGTGTACAGTTGGAAGCAAGTTAGTATTTGCCTTGTCATTAGAGAGCTGGTGGACACTCGAGTGACAGAAAGAAGTGTGAGTGATGAGTCAGAGGAGATTCTAGGTTCATGTGGATGTTTTCTTTCTCCTATTTAGAGCAGTGCTTCCTACCTGTTTTCTCATACAAGTTAAACATTCCTAATCCAAAAATCTGAAATCCAAAATGCTCCAAAATTGGAACCTTTTTGAGTGCCAACACGATGCTACAAATAGGAAATTTCACACCTCACTCCTTTGCTTTCTGATAGTTAAATGTACACAAACTTTGTTTCATGCACAAAATGATTGAACTATTGTATAAAATTACCATCAGGCTATGTGTATAAAGTATATATGAAACAGAGTGAATTTTGTGTTTAGGCTTGGATCCCATCCTCCAAGATACCTTATGTATATGCAAATATTCTAAAATCCAAACTCCAAAACACTTCAGTCCCAAGCATTTCATACAAGGCTGTGGTCCCCAGCCCCCAGGCTTTAGCCTGGTACTGGTCCACGGCCTGTTAGGAACTGGACCACGCATCACCACCTGAGCTCTCTCCCACCTGCCCCCAGCCCCGTCCCCCCATTTGTGGAAAAACTGTCTTCCATGAAACCAGTCTCTGGTGGCAGAAATGTTGGGGACTGCTGATATAAGGGATACTCAACCTGTAATGGCACACGTGGAAAAGTCACACTGTAGTATGGAGGAAGATGCCCATGGCTATAGACTCTGCATGCCCAGGCCCTGCCTGGCCACCTGGGGCTGAGACACACTGGTTGGGACGCTGTGCTTCAAAGGATCGTAAACCTGGGAGTGCACGTGACCCCTGCAGTCCAGTTGGTCGATTTTAGAGAATATGAGGCCCAACCTATTGGTGGGACTTGTGGAAAAACTGAAGGTCAAAGAGGTGTGACCACTTGAACTGGGTCACAGAGGGATCAGTGGCCATGCTGAGACCAAAACCATCCCTGTACTGACAGATCTGTGGGACGGGGTGAACGAGGAGGCAGGGCTGCACGTCACAGCCGTACACACCCATGAGCACACACATGCTCACACAGCCTCAACAGGAGCTGCTCTGTTTCTCTGAAGGTATCAGGCGCCCATATTTCATTCCAGCAAAGCGTTCTACAACCAAAAAGAAATATTAAAACAGCTGCACTCTACCATGTGGCCTCCAGCTCAAACCCACTGCCTATCCTGGACCAGAAGATGGGAGGCTGGTGTCCAGAGCCGTCATCTTGTGAGCAGTAGCCACAGCATCACATGCTTCTGGGGACCCATGCCTGGCATTGTCTGTCATTAGCTTGTTTCTAGGATGAGAAGCCCCTATTGTTCTGCAGGGAATTACTGTAGCAGCCCCTCCCCTGCTTGCCCTGATTTCAGCCTTGTCTCTCCCACCCCATGATGCAGCCAGAGGGGCTCTTTATAAACTACAGAACCGATCATGCCGCTCTCCTTGTTCCCTCTTTGTCTCCCTTTCATTGAAGAACTTCTGCTTATGTTCAGATGCAGCGTGGGTGTTCCTCTGGGAGGAACGCAGTATGCTAGGTCTGGCCTTGGAATCCCTATTGCACCCTGTACCTTACCTGTTACAGCATTCATCGCTCTGTTTTGAAGTTGTCTGTTTTCCCCACCTCCCCCTAGACTTAAGCCCCTGGAGGACAGTGTGACTATCTCATCTGTGGTTGTAGCCCCAGGGCCTGGCACAAACAGGTGGGCATTCAGTGCCCTCACATCCAGCAGGCAGCTCTGCCACTCAAACTTCAGGCTTTGCTTCATTATACAATGGTTAGCTCTGCTTATTCTATTTTAAAGCTTTAGCATCTTGGCGGGATCAAGGTTCTCATATAAAAAACAAACAAAAAAACCTTACCACTAGTGATTTCCTAGGACCAGGATATATTTAGCACAATTTGTTGATGATTATTGTTCATCACTATGACCGTAGGACATTATAAAAGTCTTAAGTGCCCTTGACTCATCAGAGGCAAGTTAGATTATTCACTTAGCAAACATTTGGAGTCTCCACTTTGTACAAAGCATGTGGCGTACATGTGCTCAGTGCAGTGAGGCATGTAAGGATGGACACGATGGGTTTGCCTCCTGATGTGGACTGTAGAGCTTTCATATTTTGTTCATGTTTGTTCCTATGTTGAGCGTTAAAAAAAAGAAACAAATTAGTCCACTGAAGTCCCATCTGAAGCACAGTGGGACCTTATAGTGTGAGGTCAGAAGATGATGGTGGCTCTTCATTCAAGCCCTGAAGTAGGATAAGCCACACCCACCTTTGGGGCATACAAGGATATAACAAATGCAACCCCTGTCCTCTTAAAGCCCACAGTCTAAAAAGAGAAACAAGACTTGACTGTGAATACCTCTAAGACAAAGTAAGAAGTGAAAAATACCCAACAGTCTATGTCTGTTGAGCTGCAAGTAACAGAAAACCCAACTCAAACTGGCCTAAACCAAAAGGAGACTTATGTATTATAAAAAGTTCACATACAGTCTGTGTCTCCAGTTCACTAATTCAACATATCAAAGCAACATCATGTTCTTTCCATCTGTTATGCCATCAGAGCATCAGCCGGCTCTCCTCCTGGGCACAGAAAGGATGCAGGCATCCCGTCCTCTCATACCAGTGCCAAGGCAGAGAAAGAATTATTTCTTGATTGCATCTTTCTCTAAGAATGAAGAGACCTTTGGAAATCCGCCAGCCAACTTCCCTCATGTCTCATTGGCCAGAACTGGAACACATGCCCTCCCTCACAAACAGGCTGGGGCCATTTATGTGACCTAAACCAATCTGAATTTACCCTTGTCACATGAGGAAGGAGTGAACTTGGAAGAGGAAGGCTAGCAAGGGGAGGTGAGAGTGCCTGCTATAGAGGGTGTCAGTAAAAACCTTCCATGCCCCAGAGGAGGCCAGCATGGGCCCTCACAGAGCTTGCTGCTAGTGCAGAAGACTGAGAGCATGCTCCCTGTTCTAATGGGAGAGACGGGGCACTGGGAGCACGTCAGCAGGGCTCCCTGGAGGAGGTGATGTCTACGTTGTGAATACGGTTTAAAGAGGGGAGGGGCACGATCAGATTTTCCCTTCAGAGCGATCTCTCTGGCTGAGAAGAATGCGCTGGAGGGGCTGCTGAGGGAGGCAGAGAGAGCTGGCACGCTGCTGCAGTTATCCAGTGGTGTGCCCCTTATTGTCCCAACGAGGGTGGAGGCAGTGGGGCTAAAAACATACTCATTTGAGAAATGCTGAGGAGGACTAAGCAGGACTTGGGATAGAAGAAGGGGTGCGGTGGAGGAGAGGGGGGAGTCTGGGATGCCTCCAGGGGGTCTGGCTTGGGCAGCTGCCCGGATGGCAGTGCCACTCCCTGAGCTGAGCCCACAGCAGTAGGTGGAGCTCTGTGGTGGGGACGGGAATGATGAGGTCAGGAATGACCGGAGCTTAGCGTGTGGGAGGTGGGCGGGGTCAGCTCCGAGCTGGAGAGGTAACCCGGAGTCAGAGCCCGCAGGGCCCTGTGGGCTGTGCAGAGTTGGAGGTGGGGAGAGGTGGAGGAAAGCAAATGCCATGACCAGAGCACACCTTTCCAGGCACACACAGGGGCAACCCGTTGTTGTATGTGACAGGAAGATGGTCTGCACAAAGTGCACTAGAGGAGAGGGCGAGGCAGCCAAAAGGGATGGGGACACACTAGAGTGACAACACCTGCCTTGTGTACAGCAGCCTCAAAAGAGAAGGGAGCACCTGCTTGTAACCTGGTAGAGTGCTTACGTTCACTGCCACGCTCGTCGCTCACCACCTGTCCTGCAGGCAGGCATCTCCCTCTGACAAATACAGGAACAGCCGCCAGGGAAACTGCCCCAGGGAGTCAGGCCAATTCTGTTCTCCCTTCTCAGGCCAGTAAAGATGCTCTCTTTACTACAGATTCCTTCAAAGGATCTTTATTCACTAACGACCAAGTGCTGTGCTAAGTGCTAGGGATACAGAGCACAGTCCAATATGGGGCACAGAGAAAGGCAAAAAGATAAAAAAAAAAAAAAAAAAAACAGAGGGGAAGCATGAAGGCAGAAACAGAGCTACGAGTGACCGTGGTGCTCCCCACACTCGGAGGCGAGGTGCGTGCCAAGAGCAGATGTGTGCCGGCCATCAGTTCTCATCAGATGGCTCGCCTGCCTGCGCAGCACTCCCTGCTTTATGATGTAAATAACTAAATAGCCTCCAGTGGTGACACTTGTCCTGGATCATCTGTGCACTGTAGAGCACGAGTTGAAACACAGAGAGTACAGGTTGAGTATCCCTTATGCAAAATGCTTGGGACCAGAAATGTTCCAGATTTTGGATTTGGGGATATTTGCATTATGTACTTACAACTTGAGCATCCCAAATCTGAAGTGCCCCAGTGAGCATTTCCTTTGAGCATCATGTCGGTGCCTCAAAAATTTCAGATTTTGGGATATTTTGGATCTCAGATTTTCAGATTTGGGATGCTCAACCTGTATTTGAAAACAGGAGCTTTGGGCTGGGTGTGGTGGCTCACACCTATAATCCTAGAGCACTTCAGGAGGCCGAAGCAGGAGGATCGCTTGAGGCCAGGAGTTTAAGACCAGCCTGGGCAATAGTGAGACCTCATCTCTGCAAAAAATAAAAAAAATTAGCCAGGCATGGTGGTATGTGCCTGAAGTTCCAGCTACTGGAAGGCCAAGGCAGAAGGATCGCTTAAGCCCAGGAGTTGGAGGTTGCTGCGAGCTATGATAATGCCACTACACCCCAGGCTGGGTGACACAGCAAGACCCTATTTCAGAAAAAAAAGAAAAGAAAAGAAAACAGGAGCTTTGGAAAAATTCTTTCAATATATTTACCAAACACCCACTATGTACTCAGCATTATTCCAGGTGGTAGGCATCCAAAGATGAGTAAGACATGGGTCTTGCCTTCATGGAGTTGAGTAGAGAAGAAGGTCACATAAACAGACCATGGTAGTGCAACGAAGTAAATGCAACAGTGGCACTGCAGGAGGCCAAACGAGGCCAGGAATTCAGCCTGGCAGTTGTCAGGGAAAGTTGCTGGAAGCTGTAATACAAATCAGGTTCAAGCTACTTTTCCCCACCTTGAGATTTTTTTAAGGACACAGAGCCACAAGTTGGCACTTAGTATCTGGCAGTGGATGACAGCTTGTAGTATTTGTAGCTCAGATTAGTGGATGAATTAGCTGAGAATAGAGAGTGTTGCTAAAATAAAGTAGTGATACCCTAGTCAACTGTCAGTTGCATAAAGGTAAGAAATTAAAGTATATGAAATCAATTAGAACAGGAATAGCTAATTGTTTCCAACTTATGTGCCACCTACAGTTGATTGGTGCCAAATTTTAAGAAGAAGTATTAACTCATGTCTGGCCCCAGCAAGAAAGAGTGCCATGATCCATTAGTGATGCCTGCTGTGAGTGCTGATCCATTAATGATGTCTGCCATGAGTGCAGTAGGAAAAGAGGCAACCTACATGCCACACATTGCCATCCTTAAATTAGAATACTGGTTCAACTAACTGGGATCTGACTATGTAAGACCTATTAACTCCAAACCCCTTACATGCTTGGCGTTTTTCAGAGATGAAGTAAACAATCATACATTCAAAGTGTCTGTTGGAATCTAGGTATATTCGGACTAGTCTTTTATATGTGCTACCTCTAGACAGCTGCCCTCTTGTCACTGGTCAGACCTGGAAGCAGAGCAACATCCTGAAATGCCAAGGAAAGATGAATATGGAGTAATTAATTGCTATCTTGATTAAATTTCTTCCAGTGGTAGGAGATTAAAGGAACATATGTTGGATTTTCTGTAAGAATTGATCACAGGACTGCTGACAAGAATATCTGGTTTATGCAGAACTTCTTATTAAAAGATCATCTCAATCAATCAAGGATGGGCCATATTGAGTCACTATGAAGTGTGATGGGGCCAGGAAGGGACCACAGTTTCTTGTGTCTTGGTGATAACTCTTGCTGAAAGACAGGTGGAAAACATGTTCTGGTACTTGTCATGCATCATAGCCATTAACTTGATATCTGTGTTGTGCTGCCTTAAATGCTGACTTAGGTTGGAAAAGCAGCCATGAACTCTGGAGGACGAGGAGAGGCCTATTTCATGTAGTAAGTGCACTCAGCATGTTAGGTTTGGGACAGGTTCGTGTTTGCTTGTTGTTTAGGCTTGACTCTTCTAGGGTATCCGCATGACGACCCTTTCTACCAGCATTAGAGATGTTATACAAGAGACACGTCACTTGCCATGCTGGAAAATGGCATTCAGGATGCTGTTGAATGGGAATAGGGAAGAAGATATGGCTTTCAGGTCACCTGAGTGTCCAGTAAGTTGTCACGGGGAAGTAGTACAACAGTTGACATTGGTGTGCGTGTGCTTTTGTACTCGTCGTCTCTAACACAGCAACCCTGACTGGTTTGAAGGCCCTACCCTGGACAGGGGACAGTGTTCCTCTGAAGCTGCCACTTTCTCTTAGGAAACTGGGCATGGAGGCCCCGGAGTAGCCTCACTGTGGGCCAGGCAACTGGAGGTAGAGGTGTCTGTCCTTCTCTGAGCCACTGAAGCATTCTTCTACAGATACGATGCTATTTCCAGAGACAGACCATTAAACGTTCTCCCTACATTCCAGCAAGGAAGTGTCTCACAGACTCTGCCTTATCGTTGAACTGCTATAGCTTTTACTTTTAAAGCTAATATTATTCATTTATTTAGTAGCTAATAAATATTTTTATAAATTAGCCCAGAATGCATTTTACCAAAAAAACAAACATACATATGTATGTATGTATATTAATATTTGTATCAATGGCCAGTCCTAGAGACTGTCATTTTTGCTAACGTTTTTGGAACTAGGTAGACTATGAATGGGTGTATACGTGGGTGAGTGTGTGTAAATGGTTGGGAAAGTCTGGAACAGCCCTAACAATAATTGAGGTTAAAAACTGTTGAAAAAATATTCCAATACAAGAGAAAAAAAAAAGTGTGTGCATCTTTTTAAAATGATGAGCAAAAATAATTCCTCACTTATTAATGTTACTTTTAAGTATCTAATGTATAGATTAGTGCCTGATGCTATATATAGTGTCATAAAATATGAAGGTACAGCTAACAAAGGAGGGGAGATACCTGTGCAAGTCAGTGTTGCTATAATTCAAAGAACAAAAGTGTGTTCTGCCTGTGGACTGCCAGCCTAATGTGTCTGAGACAAATGATAGAGCCTGATAAGAAGGTAGATAAAATATATATAGGATATTCTGAGAAGTGAGCAGGCCTGGAAACCAAAGCCCCAGTATAATACTGTTTCTATGGGAAAATATGCTCTACAAGTATCTTCTTTGAAACCAACTTTGAAAACCCTGCTGATTTATAAGTTGGGGGCTAATGATATAAAATGATCACCTACTGATCTGTAAAATCCTCAGCACTAGTCTGTCATCAAGCGTTTATTGAGTAACTGCTGGGCGGATTACGCTGCGATAAGCATAGCAGGGCGAAACAAAAGAAATAAAGGAGCGTTTCTGCCCTCAAGAACCGTGTACTTTGTTGGAGAGAGAAAACCTGCCCACAAAGCAACCGGAGAAGAACTTTTACAATGCCTGAGCCCACAAAGCAAGAGTCCTGCAGGCAGCCGCGTGAAGGAGGGATGCGAGGCAAGCGTGGTTAATCAGGAAAATGTGGGGTTCCACCGGCAGAGCATGTCCCCTATTCATTCGTAATCCCCAGGGGCACACCAAAGACTCTGCCTCATTCTTCCTGGAGAGCCTGGATTATTGTGTGTGAAGTGGTAGCTGCAGTGGATGCCATATGATCCCAGCGTGTCTAGCAATTCAAAACCACAAATGGCATGTGTCATTACCTTATTAGGGAAGGTTTGGGCTTTTTTCTTCTTTCTTCTTTTTTGTTTTTCAAAGGAAGATAGGCCGTTGGCAGGTCGGGCAGTGTGGGTACCTCCTGTCCCCAGAGTTCCAGCTCCGAAGCACGCCCTGGTGAATCAGAGCCTTTCTGAGAGCGACTGAGATTTGGAGCCCGACTTTGTGTTTTTGTGTAATTTTTCTGGGAGAGTCTGTAAATGGGGCAGGTTCTAACCAGTGACTCAGTACCAGAGAGGCAGAGTCCTTGCCTTATTTGCGAGGTGGAGCTGTTGCTTTTCATTTCCCTTAAGCCTTGAGGTCTCCAAAACAGAGATTGGGAGGAGGAACAAATTGGCAGTGAAATTCCCAAATCTGGGGCCGTGGTGCATGGGGTGGAGGGGGGTGTGGCTGAGGCTGCTCTGCCAGGTAAGGCATCCAGATCAACCAGTCTGTCCTCATTGGAGACTCCTAAAATAAGCCTTTGCTCTGGGGTGCACAATACTTCTGAGAAGTGCTTCCCAGGGGCTGCTAGCAGCAAGTGATTGCACCTGTTTTAGCTTGTAGAAGCACTGCATCCTTGTTACTATCCATGCAGTGGGGGAAAGGATGACATTCCTATCCAAAGGATTTATATAATAATAATGTAATAATAGCAGCATTTATTGAGTGCTTGCCCCGTTCCAGCACTGGAGGCATGCCATATGCTTTGTTTCATTTAATTCCCTTTATACCCCTGGAAGGATTTTTACATCATTAAAAGCTTCTAATAATTTTATTCTGAAATGATAATTTTACCCTAATTTAAAGTTCCATTTTGCAGGTGAGAAAACTAAAGTTCCAGGGGGAGGTTAAGTAACCTATCCATAGTCTCACCACTAGTAAGTGACAAAAACAGAACACAAACCCAGATTTGTCTACCTCCAAACTTAACTAGGTTATTCTCCTGAGACACCTTTTTATTTACAGTTATTTATGGACTTTACTTCTGCTTTATTCTTCTGCATTATTCAAGAAGGAGTGGAGGGTGCCCCCGCCCCAAGGAGTGGGAAGAGGGAGAGGCCTTGGAAAAATAAGTCAGAGATGAATTTATTTTAAAAAGGAAGGTTTGCGAAGGAAATACTGACTTGGCTAGCAGAGGGAGAGGCCATTCTGGACTTCACATGTGTTATGGAAGAATGCATGGAAATGAGTGGGAGAAACAGAAAGTAAACCAGGACAGGGCAGGAACAAATAAAAGGAAATGTGATAGGCAGCAAAGAAAGGGGCAGGCCTGCCTCCAGAAGCAACCGTGTTAATGATTAGCACTCTGCAGACTTTTCAGATCTCACATGCTCTCAGTGGTATGCAGAACTCCCTTATTTGAGGTAGAGTTTGCCTTTCCGAAAAACAAAACCATGACGTGTAATTCGGAGTTTCTGTAGGGACTGGATGAAATCACCACTGGAAAAACAAGAATAGCAGTTCATGTTAATTACTCCAGGAACTCTCCAAGGGTGCAAATAAAACAGCTGCCATTCCAAGGAGAGACGCTGCAATTCTTCCTCCACCCTCTCTTCTTGTTGTCATCCCCCATCCCTAGCCCCAAGTTCTGCTTCCTGTGCCCTTCTTGCTATTTCTCTTGAAGATTCCACATCCCTTGTGTTTCTCTGGGGGGGGAAATGAACACAGGAGGTTTTTATAAAGCAAGTTGCATCTTCCCAGTAGCCTTTGGTATGGTTGCAGGGCTACTCTGTTATATCTGATTGATCTTTGATTGGGAGCCTGCCTGTCTCCTCACCCTTAAGGTTTCTCTGCCACCAGCTTCAGGAAAGGCAGGGATTTCTTTATTGATCTTTAATCAAACTCTTAAACGCCCAGGACTTCCACTCTTCAAAAGAAACATTTTACAAGCAGAAGACTTCCTTTGAAAAGTGAATTGTAGTCTACTTTGCAGGTTCTCTCCTTCTCCCTCACCCCCGACCCCCACCCCAAAAGGAAGGTTCTTTATCCCTGCCCTCTCCCTCTTCCTTCCCAACCCTGCCCCAGCCATGCACACTAAGTCTCTTGTTCTGACATAGCAAGTTCTGTAATTATTTGTCCTTTGCAGATTAGGATAACGAAACATTTCAGCCACTCTCTTGTGGATTCCCACTCTGTCCCAGTGAACAGAACTATGCTCCACCATCCTTCTCAGAGCCAGCAGCCTCAAGTCCCACAATATCTCTGCCTTGGCACAGGGAGCCAACATTGTTTGCATAGTGAACATTCCTGGACAACTGAAATATCCAATTTAACCTTCAGAGCATCCCCATCAGTTTGTGGGTGTTTGTTCCGGAGAGAGAGGGAGGGATGGTGACTTTCATGGTCCGCACATGATGCTACCCCCCCCCACACACACACACACAAAATCCAAATCTTTATGCTCTAGAGATTATCTGAAAATTGTGTTGCTGAAGCTCACAGGTAAAACCAAATATTTAAGGTACTTCAATGTTTTTGTCCAGAAGCAGATAGCATCAATGCTTCTTATAACACCGCCTACCCAACCCACTCCTTTTAAAACTAGTCTAATTTCATGTGAAATTCATCGTCACTAATTAAGATCTGTAATAGCATACCTTTCTGGAAATACATTCTGGGCTATGATTGGTGCCTAATGAGGGAGGCTTTAAAATTCTTATTCCAAAGATATAGTCTTGGGCCACCCAACACTCAGAAGATTCTTTATGCTTTTAAAGCTGCCTGTTAGGAATTATTTACAGTTTTGCGTGCTTGAAGGTTGGATCCAGAAATGACATCAGGAAAGACAAGAGTAACTAAGTTAAAATGTACCAGTTTTTCTTCCATTTATTTGGAGTAAATTAAAAAAAAAAAAAAAAAACTTTTACAATATGTTATTCACTTTGGGATTGTCTAGCTACCTTTTGTTTTTAAATTGGAATTTAAGCCTTCTATGTCATATTACCCACCCTTTTATTTCCTTTAACTTTTCCTCAGAGTCTGAGAGAATGAATGTTTTGGAACTTTGAAATCAATAAAACTGCAGCCTCCTTGAATTACTGACCAGTACTCACTGGGTTTTAAGCATACATTGTTGCACATAATTTAAAAATCAAAACACCAGCTGGTGGATTTAAGCTAAACTCCCTATTTTTAGAACAGTATTTTTTAAATGGCAGCTTTTATTTTAGAGGATATGGACATGGACGGAGAGTCCTGGCGGAGGTTCCTGGGCACTTCTCCATCCCCACCCCAGGAGCTGGGTGACACCCCCCCATCCCCCACCCCCACCCCTGGTCGCCTCTTCCCTGGCACCAGCCACTTCCGAGCCTCCACGCATTGGTTCCTGGGAAGAAGGGATGTTGCAGGCTTAGTTTTGTTTTTTGGTGTTTTGTTTGTTTGTTTTTTAAGTATTTTGTAACTTTCCTTTTAGTTCTGGTGAATTTAAATGCTCATTGAGCTTGGGGGGGAAGTGGAGACTTTTTTTTTTTTTAATTAAGAATGAAGGAGAAAAGTTTCCTTATGTATTCTTCCAGGAATCAACTTAATTATGCCTTTGTCAGCAGGTAGTTTATAGGGGAGTCAATTAAAAAAAGGAGAAGGCTCTGGCCTTTAATTATCCCAGTTGGTATTCAGCTTTAGAAAGTCTATGTACCTGCTGAGTATGTTAATTTAACCACTTTATAGTATCTTAACTCTGCCATTCCCCCACCCCAATCCCCTCCCCAATGAGGAGGCGTTACAGGGGTCAGATGACACACCAAGAGCTTTATCCCTACCTATCTTCACCATTTCCTAGTACTTTGGGCTTTTGCTAGAATTTTTAGGTCAGTGTGTTTGCTTCTCATGTAACTTCAAAGCCATTAATTCGTTGATTCATGTATTCCTACTTCCCACAAATTCAATCAATAAATATTTATTAAGTGCTGACCCTTTACCAGGTGCAGGAATATAGACAAAGATGTCCCTGCTTTCGGGGACCTGAGATTCTAGGGGGTGGAGAGACAAGTAATAAACAAATACAGGGAATTCCTTCAGACAGTAGTAGGTGGTGCGAGTCATTTCCACAAATATTTATCAGTGTCCACCTGTTTCCCAGCAACAGGAGGTGCTTGGGGAGGTGGGGGCCCTGTTTACAGAGCTGCTCTCACATTTGCTTTCTTATTTGCCTCCAACCCTGTGAAATAGGGGAACAGGCATCATTTTCTCCATTTTAGAGGAAAAGAAATTGAAATCAAAGGAATGAAGCAGTGCTTCCAAAGTTATAAAATCTGTATGTGGGAGAACCGGACCCCAGGGGATTTGGGCTCCATTTCTGGGCTGTCTCCTTCCCGGTCATGTCAGGGCAGCTTTTAACACAGGAGAAAACGAGGCCCTGAAGAGTGAAATCCCTTCTCCAAGTCACACAGCTAATTCACAGTCAGATCTGGGACTAAAGCCTAGAGCTCTTTTCCAAACATATTCTTCAGTTCAATAGCTCAGACAGAAAGCTACCAAGTCCCACAGCAGCGTTTGTGGTGGGCTTGCTACGTTGGCTACCACGGGGGTTGATTTATATACGTTTCCTATTGGTACTGCATTCCATTGGTACTACTACCCTGGTTTATTTGGCATCTGTGTTTAAGTGCCCACATAAGAGGGAGTTTTATATTTATTTATTTCACACACTTAGGTAAATATTTACTATGTGCCACTGTTCTAACCCTTTACAAAAATATGAATGCATTCATTCCTCAGTACAACCCAATAGAATAGGTATAATTATTATTCTCGTCTTACAGCTGTGGAAAGAGGCACAGAGAAAATAAGTGATTTGCCCTCAGTCATACAGCAAGTGGGTGGTAGAGCTGGTCAAACCCAGACAGTCTGGCTCCAGTCTATGAACTTAGCCACTACTCTTGCCTGTGGTTTTAAATAGGATCACATACTCCCTTAGGTGATGTGCTAGGAGGGACAGAAGATTTGGAGCTAGAGAGGCCTGATCTCCAATTCCAGGTCTACCCTCTTGCTAGGTGTGTAATTTTGGTGCAAATGATTGAAGCTCACTCTTCCCATCTGTAACGCAGGACTAATGCATATAGTGAGGATGAAATAAGATGGCATCTACATGGCCTTTCACAAAAAACACCTGAGTCCTCCTAGCAACTGCTGGATAAGTAGCAGTCACATAACTCATGATTCTGGAATCATGCCTTGTCTCCGTTTCCATAAGAGCTAGACCAAGATATGTGGGCCCTCTTGGCAGACTACAGACTGGCAGTCCTTCTTACGAACATTCCTTACGTGTCTGAAAATCAATTATTTAGAGAAGTGCCTGAGCACAGTATAGGGCACAGTGGACAAGAGATACAAGAGGTAGCTTCTGCCTTTCTTCAGACACCTGAGAATGTCAGCCTGGGCTCTAGGCTTGCATACAGCATTGGCAGTACAGAAACCCTGTGGTTTAACACAGAACCGTCTTGCTCAGAAGGCAGCTGGGGGACCAGCATTTTAAGAGCAAAAGTTTGGAGTCAGTCTACCTAGGATCAGATCCCAGCTCTGTGACTTTCTAGCTGTAATTTACTTAATTTCTTCATGCCTCAGTTTCTCCTGACATCAAGTAGGAATGATAATAGTAGCCCCTCATAGGGTTAGTGTACATATTCCATGAGGTAATCCTCGTACAGCACTTAGCGCAAGTGGCTGCTACACAGTAGGCGCCCAATAAATACTGTTATGATTATTGCAGGTATTATTATTATCATCATCATTCAAGCAATGTTCTTTGGAGTCTTCGCCCCTTCCTCACACACACACACACACACTCAGGCTAACACACCCAAAGTGGCTTATTATCGTATTTCTACTGGCCGTTTTTAGTACTTCACTGACAGATAAATGCCATTTTATCCATTCTGATATATTTCCAGGAAAGTGATTAACATACAACTGATGTTCTCCTGTCTCTTAGAAACCAACGTCCTTGAGAAACCAGTGTGACTGTTCTGCCTCAGAACTCACCTGTTCCCAAACACAAAGAATTCCATTTGTTGAGGAATAGAAACATGGAAACATTTTAAGCATTACAGCAGTCTATATTAATTGCTCCTTGAATGTTTTTAAAATGTTAAAATATGTATGTCATAAATTCAGATAGGACTTTTTTGGGGAGTAGTCAGGCAGCAGATCGGACTGAGGCAGATGTGAGTAAACCTAAACTGTCTTACTTCCCCCTTGCAAAATCCCTGCATGCAAAGGCATTCTGGCCTATCCTGGTCCTTATCTAATCCAGCCTTATCTAGGTTTCACCCTTTCCTTCTGTCGCCTTTGGCTACGGCAGCAGCAAATAAAAATTCTCTATCATTTGCTGTATAGAAGCATGGGATTAGGTGCAGTTTTTATTTTTAACCAAAATGTGTTGCATTTTGTTTTATCTGTGTTTCAATGTTATTTTGCCTACCCAGCTAACAATGGCATGGAGACCCTTGTTTCCGCTTCAGGTACTACTCAGTACATACTAAATCCTGATGCTGAGAATTCAAGATTCAAATTCCTAAAAATACTGGACAGCATTTCATTCTCACTCAGCTGCCCCTGCCCCAGCCCTCTTAGGCTGCAGGTCCCAGGAGGGATCTTCTGAATTTAAGCTTGTCTCAAATAATATCATCCATAAAACCACTGGGTTGGTGTGTCTCTTTATCTTTTTCAAGTAAATATGAACTATTCCTATTAAAATAAAGAATATATATTTATATACTACCAAAAATCATTATATGTTCCCAAGAGTGGAAAATTACTCTCTTTAATGTACAGACCAATCAAATGGTATAATTTGCCAGTGATCTTTCACTGAAATTTAGTGACTTCATTTATCATAAAGATGTCTTTCTTTTAGGTTGTGTATGTCCCATTCTACACACTGTTCTACACTATTTTTCTTCAATTTCTTTGGACCCTACGTATCATTTCAGGCGGCCAAACTTATCCTTCTTTTTGAAATAATAATCATATCTCATGGAGTAATTGTGAGGACAGAAGCCCTGAGCACAGTGCCTGGCATAGAGCTAGGGCTATTATCTTCTCTTTGGTCTCAGTAGGAGTTTTCTTCCCAGCTGAGTTTCCAAAGCCTCGGGGTCAGGGAATTCCTGGATTCTTTGTGAGTATGTAGTGTAGTGGCTTGCCTCTTTCTGATGCTGACCCTTGTTTATTAGATGATTAAAGATTAGATCAGTTTAGAGTAGGTCAGTGGAGGTAAACAGAACTGGGCTCATTAGAATAAAACATTTCTCAATATTAATTGATTAATGCACATTGTGGTGGACAAGTCTTTTGTGAATTTTGTGAACCTTTATTTAAGTCATTTTCTAGAAAGGTGTTAGAGAATCTGCCAGTTCACCCTCATTCATGCCACCTCTAAGTGGAGAAGCAGAAAGAACTTAAGTACAGTCTCAGCACTTTAAAGGTTTTGGTTCGCAAACTTGTCGTTGGTCCCATCGCCTGCTGGAAACTTCGGGACGACTTTTCAAAAGATGGCTTACCCCCTGATCACAACCTCAGCCACCTGTGGGGCCCAGGCAAGTACTGTGGTGTAGGGAGTGGGGCTGGGCCCTATCCCAAGAGCATCTGCTACTCGACTCCAGCCGAGCATCCATGTGGGAATGTGCTCTCTGAAAAGAAGCCAGAAATCTTGATTTTTTTAAATGTGAAAACTCCCAATTTCTAAATGTTGGCTGCATTTTTTTTTTTTTAATAATTCTCTATGGGCCAAATAAAACAGATCTGCAAGCCAACTTCAGTCCTCCAACTGCCAGTTTGGGACTTTTGACTTAGACTTTACTTCCTTGATCCAATTTTAGAATTTGTCCTGAGTTACATAATATTTTTAAATAATTTATTCTAATATCAAACAGCTAGTTTAATTGTTATACATTCTAAGAGTACTGGAATCAAAGAGCAATTTGTGGTCATTTTCTATTTGGGGCAATGCCAGCCCCTCCAAACTCTGGTAATGAGCCGTTGACCGTAAGCATGGGCCATAGTCCTTCTCTCAGCAAACAAAGGAGACAGATGCCAGGCAGTTAATGGCACAGGTAACTCGTTAGGGACTTTGGGTAGAGTATAGTGAACTTTATCCAGGGTCAATGCATTTTTATAGCGCAATGAGGAATAGCTTGGAAGAAAAATCTATGTAGTCTGTATGTATTAATGACCTTATACCAAAAGGTGGTGGCCATGAAGTCCACGTTTGCAATCAGTCAGACTACCCAGGAAATCTGACTTGTTTATTCTTCCCAAAGGCCAGAGATGTTTTTTAAAGCAGACAAAAACACCCTTAAATTGGGAGAAATACTTTCTAGTTCTTGGCAGTAACCTTTAACTTAAGAAGCATTTCTCTGTCTCCTTTCTCCAGTCTGTATCTTATAAAAATGAACTAAGGTTTAAATTAGATAATAAGCTGTCTGATTAATGCATGGCCTTCATATCCAAGTTGAAGTAGAAACCGACAGTGGGGAAGTGTATTTGGGGGAATAGCTTTATCATTTGGGTTTTTTTTTTCTTAAGAACTAGTGGATGAAAGTATAAACCATAGATGATTCCTTGTTCATTCTTCCATATTCATGGTGGTTACAACAATAAACATTTATTTCTCACAGTTATGGAGGCTAGGAAGCCCAAGATCAAGGCTCTGGTAGATTCAGTGTCTGGTGAGGTCCTTCTTTCTCATAGATGGCACCTTCTCACTGTTTACTCACAAAGTGGAAAGGGCCATTGTGCTCCCTTGGGCCCACTTTGTAAGGACATTAACCCCATTCGTGAAGGCTCCATGCTCACTATCTAATCACTGCCTCTTAATACCTTCACCTTGAGAGTTAGGGTTTCAACATAAGAATTTGTGGAAGACACAAACGTTTAAATCATAGCAGTTATACATGTGGTAGACTTCTAGGATGAAGCATGGTCTTTCCTAACTCTAGATCAGGGGATGACAAACTTGTTCTGTAAAGGTCCAAATAGTAGATATTTCAGGCTTTGTGGGCCTTACAGTCTCCATCACAACCACTCAGCTCTGCCACTGTAGGGCAAAAGCAGCCATGGATAGTACATAAACAAGTGGGGGCATGCCTGTGTTCTAATAAAACTTTATTTACAAAAATCAGCAGCAGACTGGATTTGGCCCACTGGCTGTAATTTGCAGACCCCTGTTCCAGGTGAGTGAGGAGAAAATTAAGAGACGTATTCTATTTCTAATTGTTCTTATTGTTTAAACAACAATAGTAAGAGTATTCATAGTCTTGTCTAGCAAATTAACTTCATTTTTGTATGTGCTGCTCACTCTTTATCCATTATATATATAATTTTTATATACCTTGTAAAAAGCAGTAATATCCTAAACATGTTTTATATAGCAATACAATTTTCAAAAATTATACCTTCAGTGGTACAGAATGCTCCATACAGCTGGTATGCCATAACTTATCTATTTCCAAGTTTGTTTTGTTTTGTTTGAGACAGAGGCTCACTCTGTTGCCCAGGCTAGAGTGAGTGCCGTGGCGTCCGCCTAGCTCACAGCAACCTCAAACTCCTGGGCTCAAGCAATCCTGCTGCCTCAGCCTCCCAAGTAGCTGGGACTACAGGCATGCGCCACCATGCATGGATCATTTTTTCTATATATTTTTAGTTGGCCAATTAATGTCTTTCTATTTTTTTTTTTTTTTTAGTAGAGACAGGGTCTCGCTCTTGCTCAAGGCTGGTTTCAAACTCCTGACCTTGAGCAATTCACCCGCCTCGGCCTCCCAGAGTGCTAAGATTACAGGCATGAGCCACCGTGCCTGGCCTATTTCTAAGTTTTATGTATTCTTTTCCTTCTTCATTTTTAATTTTTCAGTAAATAACACTGTAGTAAATATCTCAGTGCACATACTTTGGATTATTTTCTTAGGATAAATTCCCTGGGTTTAGATTATTGCATCAAAAGATATGAATATTTTCTTTCTGAAGAGGATGGAAAGTGGCTTTAAAACAAAGTTTAGAGTGCGCATGGTGGCAGGTGCCTGTTCCCAGCTACTTGGGAGCCTGAAGTGGGAGGATCTCTTGAGGCCAGGAGTTCTAGGTTGCAGTGCACTGGGATTGCACCTGAAAATAGCCACTGCACTACACTACACTTCATCCTGGTGGTCTCTGTTTAAAAAAAAAAAAAGGTTGTAACTAATACTTACTGAGTAGCCTTTGGGAAATTCCAGTTTCCCAGTGGCTTTCATGGCTAGGTTAGGCTTAGATTAAGCAGGTCATTCATTTGGTCTTAGATATCTGAGCTCGCTATTTCTGGTTTATGCCCAGCTCTGATTTGCTCTGGCCTTCACCCCTGACGCTCAGAAGTCAGATATTCTGAGCAATGGGAATATTATTAGTAGTAGATTTCTAACCTTCCACGTAGACTACTTTGAAGCAGGGTCTTCCTTTCAGGGTGTAGATCCTGAGCACCACTTCCGAGAGGCAGCCAGAACCAGTGAGAACTCCTTGGCTCTCTGATTTCCCAACATTAAGCACATGCCCTTCAGCACTCACAACACTCTTTATCACCTGTGCATCGTCAACCTCCCCTCTCTTCCGTGTCCCTGTGTGGGGCCTGGCACACAGTAGGCTCTCAGTAAACTTACGTCGGATTGAGATCTTACTGGTCCCTGTGATGAACTCTGTAGATTACCTCCTTGAGGGAGAGGGTCTCGGGAAGAAACTTTTGGGCCTGAGCGTTGGGCGAATGCTGTTACCAGTTCAGAGATGGGGGATGCCACCAGAGGAAGGATTTTGGCAAACATGGAGGGAGGAGTCCAGAGGTTTGCTTTACACAGGTTATGTTTGAGATGCGTTGTAGATATCCAAGTGGAGATGTTGAGCAGACAGGTGGAGATTGGAGATCATCGCTCCAGGGGGAGGTTGAGGCTAAAGATAAACAGAGGGGAAGGCTTAGGATCGAGGAAAAGACTTGTAGACCAAAGCTGTGTGAGGCCAGTGACTATGTCTATCGCGTTCACCTCTGCATGCCTAGCGTGAGCATTCAGTATACATCTGATGAGTGAATCAATCTGTGGCTGTTGTTATACAATGAGTGTTTAATGCAAAACAGAATCACTAACTGAAAATTTGTTTTATTATTCAAAACAAAAAATAGAAGCCTGGCATATAGTTTCTTAGAAACAATTGGCTTATATGCTGTGAAAAAGCTTGACACTGAAAGGAACCTTTGAGGCCATTTAATACAAATGTTCAAAATTTACAGGCAAAGAATGGTAAGAAGAATGGACAGTTTATTGCAAAGGGTAAGCGAATGTTTATAGAGGCCACATATTGACCATAAACTGAATAATAGTGTCTTAAACTTAAAAGCACTACTCTTGTTCCAATATATGAAGATATCATTGCAATTAATAAAGTAAAGAGAGCATTTCTGTTTATTTTTTATTATATATTCTCCTTAACCAATAGGCTTCAAAACAACAACTGTCTTTGGGTGGGGGAAGAATCTATTAAGTGTTTGTACATTAAAAGGAGTCTTCATATTGCAACGAGTAGGAAACACTGATCTAATCTAAGCCTTCGTTTTACTGATGCAGAAGGAGGAGGAGATTAAGTGACTTGCATAAATCACACAGTTAATTAACTAACAACTGGGCCTGCATAGACTGTAGGTCGCTTGACCCTAGGCGCAGAGCTCTTTCCACCATCCGTATGCCTACGCTCTCATTTAATACCAACTTTCTTCAGGCCAATTACCAAGATACTACATTAGAACAGAAGTCATTTATATTTAGCCCATGGAATTGTTTTAGTGATTTATTTTGCTAATGATTTAATATGAGAATTATAGTTAGACTTTGCTTTAGCTAATTTCAAAATACATTTACAATTCCCTAAGCACATTCCATTTGGCAATATAAGAGAATAAGTAGCCCAAGAAGGGCTGATGAAAATAAGATTTTTAATTTGCAGTAGATAATTTACTAAGTGAGTAATGCTCATGTCAAAAATTAACACTTGCTTTTAGTTGCAAACATCATTTTAAGGAAGCTTAGAAGCCTATGTAGAATTTCAGGAGACACATCTGAATATTCACGATTCTCAGTTTAAATCTTAGCTGCATGAGTTTAGTACCTGTACAGTGTTGGCCACGCTCACTCACTCCTTCAAGCCTCAGTTTACACACCTGCAAAATGGGATGTGAGATAGTTCCTTTCCAGTGTTGTTGTGAACATTAGGAAGCGCACACATTCCGTGCCTACACAGATGATGCCCTGAAAAAGAGATGAGCCTCTCTCATCTTGCATGAGGAAACTGAGGCTGACTAGAAGTGACACAGGGAAACCATTCTGAGTTCAGCCTGGAGTATGATCCCCTAGGTTTTGCTCATTCTCCAACTCAGTTCCCATCTCCTGAGGGTCGTGGCTTCTGTCTTCCCCAGGCTGTGCTTGCCAGGGAATTGTCTGTCCCGTCCTGCCACATGGATGGCTTCCCTGGCAAGGCACTGTCCCATGAGGGGTCACTGCTTCTGGGGTCGGCATTGGGGGTCTGAGCCTGCAGGGTGCACAAGCGAGTTCCACTGAGAGGCTGTGCTGGCGGCTCCATTACTCACACGTCCCTGCCACAAGGCACAGCTGGCCCGCAGCACTGGCCCCAGCACAAGATGCATTTACATAGTCACACAACAGGAAGCAGGTCCAGTGTCCACAGCTGCTCTGGCCCACTGAGAGCACATCGCTTCAGGTGCCCTGGCTCCTGGAGCCGCGGCTGTGCCTGAGGGAGCAGTAGCTGTCAACTGCAGCCTTCTTCCTGCCTGCTGCTTGGTGGCGGTGTGGGGATTTTTGTTTTGTTTCTTGTCAACTCTTACGTGTTTGGCAGGCACGACCGGAAGAAGGGGGTGGGGGTGAGTGTTGTGTCAGGCGAGGGACTGGGGATGCCTTTGTAGACCCTGGGTCCCTGATGAACAGACTCCTAGCTCTGCTCCCACAGTGGCTGCAAGTGAAATGGCAGCGGTGTGAGTCATTCCCTCAGACGGGAACAGGAAGATATCCTGTGGATACCAAGCCACTTTCAGTGCGGTGATGAGAATTTATCCCCCCAAAAGTTAGTGTGCATCTTCCTCCCCTCACCAAGCACGGTGGGGCCGGCACCTGGTTCTTTCTCTTCTGAAGGACTCCTTAGCTGGATTTAGCATTCAGGAAGTTGGCCCTTGTCTTTGGTCTGCATCTGTTACAGTATCAGAGGGCCCGCTTTGCCAAAGAAACTTTAAGTCTGAGCTATTTTTTTTTTAATATTTTCCCTTGTTCCTCCTTCCCTTAGAATAATATTGCACTCTGTGGTGTTTCAGGATTTTCTTTCATGTGAGAATTTCTCATGGTTTATTGACAGGGACTGTTGTGTGTGAAGATCACTCAGAGGTTGTAGTATTTGCTGTGATTCTCTGCTCCTTTTCACTGAATTCTCATAATTCTTTTATTCTTATTAAATTAATATTTAGTATTCCTTATCATCATTATGAGAGCCCCCGTTATTGTATGCTTAGAACTTTGCCATACGCATTAATCCTCAAGCAGTTCCAGAAGGCATAGGAACTATTGTTATTCCCATTTTTTTGCAGATGAGACGGGCTCAAGTTAAGCAATTTTGAAAGTCACATGGTGAAATGGCAAGAACTAAAGCTTACACCCTCTTCCTAGCAACTCCCCCTGCCAGCATTTACTCAGTGTGGTTAGTAGAACACTGATCTCTTGAGATGTTCCTAGGAAAACATTTCTATGCTCAGATAATTTAGGGAAGTTCTACAAACCATATGCTTCTTGCAGATCATAAATGTATCTTAGTGTAGGAAAGACCCTGAGAAGTCTTGCGTGAAAGAAGCCTGCTTATCTTTGTAGCATAGTGTGATGGTGAAGTGTGTGGGCTTTGGAGCCAGAGTGCCTGGGTTCACGTCCCATGTCTGCTACTCCCTAGGTAAGTGATTTAGCTTCCTATGCCCAACTTCTCCCATCCAACTTCCCCATGCATGTAATGGGGAAAATGTTACAGCACTCTCTCATGGGGCGATTGGGAGGACTAAATTACTTTGTGCATCTAAAGGACCTAGAACACTATTGTGTACACAGAGAAGTACTCAATGTTCTAAATGTAGTAGAAAGAATAAAAAAATGTGTTCCCTATGGGCTCTGGCTGAAGCCAAAATGCTGTCTCACAGCTCTTCAGAAAACTGTATCACAGAAGCAGCATGCCCCACCCTCGTCTCCCCCAGGGCTCTCTCTGACTGCCCTGTCCTCTCTCTGCCCAGCCCCATCTGGTTGTTCCAGATAGCAGCCCAGACCTGGGCTCAGGTCTAGGCAGGAGAACTCTCTGCCCTTAAGTCAGGATGAACACACACTCCTCCTGGGACAGGGGACAGCTATCAGGGTTAGCCACTCACTGTGGGTGGGCCCAGCAGAATCTACAGAGAATATTCCAGTGAGAAAGGAACTCAAGTTCCCTGTGTTTGAGCAAGGCAATTGCCCTTGCAAACCATTGACCCCTGGGTTTCCAAAAGGGGAAACAATCACCAAGCATCGTACTTTCACTGAATTTGCCACTGCCTTCTGTTACTCAAGACTGTTTTCCAATGGGAATGAGCTCTGGATGAAGAGCTGCATGCTCAGCTTCTGGGCTGTTCTCTCAGCACTCAGCCTGCTTAGGGCACTTGTTGGAAAATCCTGCAACAGGCAGATAAGATTTGGTTTTGCTCTTCCCCTTCCTTGCATGCTCTGAAGTGGTCTTGCAATGACTTCCAGGATGATTGGAGGAAGTCAAGTGGGGAGAAGGAGAGCAATTGCAGGAATTTGCTAATTTTCAAAACTGACCCTAGGTATTTTTTATGTTGCCCTTTTTGTTTTTTTTTTTAAATAAATTTTAAAGTCTCAAAATGAGAAATTAAAATTAGAAAAATACACCAACGCTCTGTATGAGCAAGTCTGATGGCTCATGATTATGTTTATTGTTGAATGAAAAATGCAATTTGCAGAACTATATGTAAATACGAACCCATTGGTTTAAAAATCATATACGTGTGTATGGTGTGTATGTTTGCAAAGGCCAGAAGAAGTTGTGGAAGGAAAAAAAAGACTAAATTGACAGTAATTACCCTTTTGGAGTGAAATTAGAAGGAAAGTTTTAACTTTTTATTTTATTCACATGAATAAAATTTGAATTCTCAACGTATTTCTTTTTTATTTAAAAAAAGAAGAAGAAAAGGAAAACACCCCAAGGTAGCTCCAAAAATAGGGCTAGACTAAATAGCAACTTGCAATGGGTGTTGTCGCCTGGCTAGCTGGAAAGCTTTGCAGAGAAGGAAGGAAATGCAGACCTTCTGGGCCGGTTCCAGTTGCAGTCAGCACTGCATATTGCACACTTGACTGGGCTGTGCAGTGTGTGGCTTGGGAGCTTGTGCAGTCACAAATGGTGCTAAATTTCGCTTTTCCTTTCCCACGCCCTCCTTTGGGTAAGCCACACCAGCTGCTCAGATCCTGCGGGGTTCAGCTTCCCATGTATTGCCCTTGGCCATGATAAAATGCTTAATCACCCAGGCCAGACCAAATGGAGGGGCCCACCCCAATTCATACAAGTGGGCACAACTGCCAGGAGGGCAGCAGCTATCACTGGGTCACCCCTGAGGAGGCGTCACTGCTCTTGGTGAAAGTTACTGCACCAGAGTCCATGAGACCTAGAAAGAGCGTTATCTGGGAGTCAGGAATTCAGGTTCTTTCTCCAGTTCTGAGGGACCTTGAGCAGGTCACCAAATCTCCTTTTGCCTCAGTTTTCTCATATGGTAGCCGGACAAAGTAATTTAATTTACAGGGTGGTTGCAAGGTGCAGTAATAAACATGAGCATCAAAAGCAAAAGGTGATGATATACAAAGAAGAAATAGCACAGTGAACATTATTATTAGCTGTAGTGAGCTGTGGGACCCGCCACTTGTTACCTAAGTTAATTTCTTTCCCAATAGAGTGTTTTCTTCCTTCTCGATTTGCAGACAGAGCCCCTTTCTTTCCAGCATTTAAAGTACTTAATTTCCTCTTTTTAGATAAGAAACCCAAGGACCTGAGAGATTAAACAATTTATCTCTTTTTTCCACCTTCCACAGCACCCTGGAAGTCAGGGAACAGGGCCAAGGGTGAGGCTGGACTTTCTGATTTCATGTTCTAGGTGCTAAGCATTGAATAGGACTCTCTTGATGTAATAGTCCCTTTATTCTGAGGACCCCCCAACTAATAATCAGCAGTTAACTTGAGATCATAGGATGGGGCACCACTCTGCACAGCTTCATATAGAGTCCTTGAGTAACTTTATCTATCTATCTATCTATCTATCTATCTATCTATCTATTTATTTATTTAGAGACAGAGTCTTGCTTTGTTACCCAGGCTAGAGTGAGTGCCATGGCATCAGCTTAGCTAACAGCAACCTCAAACTCCTGGGCTCAAGCAATCCTTCTGCCTCAGCCTCCCAAGTAGCTGGGACTACAGGCATGCACCACCATGCCCAGCTAATTTTTTCTATATATATTAGTGGGCCAATTAATTTCTTTCTATTTATAGTAGAGACGGGGTCTTGCTCTTGCTCAGGCTGGTTTCGAACTCCTGACCTTGAGCAATTCACCCGCCTCAGCCTCCCAGAGTGCTAGGATTACAGGCGTGAGCCACCAAGCCTGGCCCCTTGGGTAACTTTAAACATCATTCTTTATGAGTGCAGTTTTTTCCTCTAGATGTCAGACATTCTGAATAGTGAACATCTAGGCATAGACATAGAATCTCAAAGGTGAACCAGATACTGAATTTGTCCAACTCATTTATATTACACCCTGAATGCTTTTTCTTTTGCACCTTCCCACCCTCTTTCCTCATTCATTCAAAAACAAGTTTAAGTTGATATTACATGTTTATGTGCCAAATACATTTTATTTTATTAGAGATGAGGTCTCATTCTGTCACCCAGGCTGGAGTACAGTGGCACAATCATAGCTCACTGCAGCCTCTAACTCCTGGGCTCAAGGGGTCCTCCTGCCTCCCCTCCTGAGTATCTGGGACTACAGGCACCCACCACTGCACCCAGCTAATTTTTCAGAATTTTTCTTGAGATGGAGTCTCACTATGTTGCCCGGGCTATTCTCAAACGCCTGGCCTCAAGTGATCCTCCACCTCTGCCTCCCAAGTAGCTAGTATTACAGGTACAAGCCACTGTACCTGGCATTAATATTTACTTAGCGCCACTATATACAACATGGTATACTAGCACTAAAACCATTTGGTCTTCCATTACGTTGAGTCAAGTCAAGGTGGAGATTACCAAAAAAGCATACAAATAACCATATTGCAAAGCAAAAGGCAGTGAAGTACCATAGAGGCAGAACAATGTTAGACCCCTTGAGGAGGAAGAGGTCATCCTAATCTATCTGAGATAGTAAGGCACATATCTGATCATATCATACCCTGCTTAAAATTTTTCTGCAACGTTCAGTTACGTCCAGCGTAAAATTCAAACTCCTGAGCCTGGCAACCAATCTTTTGATTCCAGCCAACACCCTCCAGATCTTCTTCGTGGTGTTTCTCCTCTGGGAGAACCTGCCCGCCCTTCCCTGCCTAGGCTCAGGGCTTTCGTTGCACTTGCCTTTGCCCCTCCACTTAGAATGCCCTTCCCTCCCAGCTCCATAGCATGCAGGGCAATGCCACCACCTCCATGAAGCAGCCTGGATTTCCCCTAGTCAAAAGGAATCATTTCCTCCTCTGAACTCCCCTTGGACTTACTCCTCTCTCTGTCCTGTTGCTGCCTTTCTGCTAAAAGTTAGGTATGGATGTGTCTGTTTTCCCCCTACTGCATAGAAAGCTCCTCGAGGGCAGGGATTAGGGTTTGTTTGTACACCCTCAGGGCCTACCAGAGTATCATAGCTGACCCCTGATAAATAGCTGTGGAAGCAAGAGAGTGGGTAGTTATTGGTTGGGGTGAGGTGTGGTGGTAGAGGTGACCTGGTAGGCCCTAGAAACGGGTAGGTTCTCTACAGGGGCCAGTCAGAGAGGGGAGGGCTTTCTGAGAAGACAAACAAAACAGGAGTGAGTCACAGAGTTCAATTTCAGGGACCATGTGAGGAGCAGCAAATAGAGCAGTTATTCTTTTTACCTTTTCTGGGTTGGCGGGCGGGCCCCTTTGAAACTCTGACGAAATGCGATGGATGAACGCTATGGAATGCTGTGGAACCTCTCCCCAGAAAGCGTGCATTTCCACAGCATTTCGCAGGAATACTTGGTCCCTTTAGGTGCAAAGAATCCCCAGCGTAAAGAGAGAGAGAGAAGACTCCAGAAGGGTCAATTACAGTTACAGTGAAAGTTGCATTTAGTTCAGTAGTTAATCGGGGCCATTTGATGGTTGATTTAAGTGTTTTATTGAAGTAAAATATTGTACAGAAAAGTACCCAAAGCATAAGTTTAATGATTTATTCATAAGCTAAACACACAGCCAGCACTTGGAAGCTCGTTGTGTTTCCTCTGCCACCTTCCCCGTCAAAGATAACCACCGTCCACTGTCCTGACTTCTGACAGGAAGCGTGGGTCTGTCCCCCTGGTGCAGTGCTTGATGTGAACAGAATCACGTGGCAGGTGCTCCTTTTTCTCTCTCGTGCAGCTGGCTTCTCTCAGCGGTATGTTTGTGAGACTCATCCATGTTGCGTGTTTTCAAAGCGTGTCCCCTGCCGTTTGCCGTGTGGCGTTCCGCTGAGTGACGCAGTATGCTCCTGTTTGCTCATTTGAGCAGTTTCCATCTGGGGCATGTTTTGAAAAGTGCTGCTGTAAACATTCTAATAGGTGTCTTTTGATGAGCATAGGCACACATTTCTTTTGGGAATATACCTGGGACTAGCATATGCGAATGTCCTGCCTAAGTTAGTATTGCCATAGTTTGCGTTCCCACCAACCTGTGGATGATTTTTGAGGGGTATGATATCATTAGAGCTGAATTTTAAATTCATCGGGCTGAGGTATCGGTAGCGGCTTGCAGCAGAGGTTTCAAATTGTGTTTCAGGAAGCCCTGGGCATCTGCAAAGTCCCCTCGGGGTGCCACTGGGGAGCGAGGGGGAGAGCTGATCAGTGGTGGTACCTTGGGCTTCTCAGACAGAGAGGGCCTGCTCACACCTGTTTAATTAGCTTTTGCCCTGATCTAGGACTCCTGGGCCCGGCCAGCAGTCTGACAGGTCGAAAGCCGTGGAGCAGAACACAGGGGAAACCGAGAAAACCAAGGCCGTCGGCATCATCTCCCGACACAACATGGGAGGGCTGGCCTGGGCACAAGGTTGATGTGGGGGACCGGAGAAGAAGAGCTGATGAGAAATAGAAGCCGTAGGACTGGTCAACACTTTGGGTGTGAGGGGGCAAGGTGGTGGTCTCAGAAACAGAACTAGCATTTTGAGTCTAGGTAACTGTAATAAAAGTCATTTTATTCAGAGAGAGAGAGAGAAAGAAGCTGATGGCCGGGCGCGGTGGCTCACGCCTGTAATCCTACCACTCTGGGAGGCCGAGGCAGATGGATCACTCAAGGTCAGGAGTTTGCAACCAGCCTAAGCACAACTGAGACCCCGTCTCTACTAAAAATAGAAATTAATTGGCCAACTAAAAATATATATATATATATATATATATATATATAAAAAAATTAGCCGGGCATGGTGGCGCATACCTCTAGTCCCAGCTACTCGGGAGGCTGAGGCAGTAGGATAGCTTGAGCCCAGGAGTTTGAGGTTGCTGTGAGTGAGGCTGATGCCACAGCACTCTAGCCTGGGCAACAGAGTGACTCTGTCTCAAAAAAAAAAAAAGAGAGAAAGAAGCTGAGTCCAGAGCAGGGCCCCCTGTGTAGAGAAAGGGGAGTCCAACTTTTCGAGTTCTAGAAACTGGCATGCTGTCTGGATGGAGAAGTGGATCTCACAGACAGGCTCAGGACCAGAGGCAGACGCGAGAGTCCTCTGCAAGCCCTTGGGAGTGGATGAGAGGAGGCAACGGAGTGAGGAAAAGCAGGCATTCGGGCAAAATCTCCAAGGACAGCCAAGTTTAGATGTCAGGAGACAGGGCAGGGCCGGTCAGAAACGTGAAGACACACCCAAGGCAGGGCCCGGGCCTGAGATGAGAGCAGGCCGTGTAGCAGTGTCAGTGCCAAAACGTGGACTTGTTCAAAGAGCTCTTCAGCTCTATCTGGAATTGTGAAATTTCACAGAAATGCCTCTTAACCGTCGCTTAGGTTCGTGTGTATTCTGCTGTTCTCTTTGAAAACTAGCAACAGTGGCGCCCTTGCGTGTGGTAACTCAACCAGAAATTTCAATTTGCTATGATACCCTTTCCCAGAACATGCTGGCTGAAAGAAAACTTTCTGTATTTGTGGGGGGGTGTGTGTGTTTTTTTAACCCATTAATACTAGTTTCTCTCCTGAGTGCTTGCCTGCTCTAGAACCACCTTGGTAAGGAAAGCTGCCCAACCGCCCCCCCTCCCCCAGTTGCAATGCTTTCTGGGGCTGCAGAAGCAGCTAAGTGCCGACCCCAGCCCACCACCCCCTCCTGCATGTGCATAATTCTATCAGGCACTAGATGTACTTGCTGCAGCTTGTGGCACCTATTCAGCTCCCTTTAGCGACATTTACAGTGCCCGCCTTGATCATCGTGATGATATATAAGCATCAAAAGCTTAAGCCAGTGGTCTGGGTAGTTCTGAAGAGCAGAGAAACGGAGGGCTGTTCAGAGAGAAGCAGAGAGGGGGTGCAGAGCATCTGCATTGTCCTCCCCTGTTAAGGATGAGGCCCAGAGAGAAAGTGACTTGCCTGAGGCCACCAGGCAGAGCAGTCAGGGAGACCATGGCCTTGTGACTGAGCAGTCCTGATGTGTGCTCTTCCCGTGGTTCTTACCAGGAGTGCACATCAGAATCACTGGAGCTTTTCCGCAATGCGCTTTTGCCCTGATTTTCTGATTCTGGAGGTGTGGGGTGAGGTTTGAACCTGGTGTGTTAAAAGAGCTGCCCAGGTGATTCTGAAAGGCATCCCTGTTAAGAATCCATCTTCTATGAGCTTTGTTTGTGGTTTTGGTCTTTCCCTCCACCCTACCTCTTAAGTGCAGGTATAATCTGCTTCTAAGAAAGTATCACCAAATGGGAAAAACAATACTTTCCTTTGTTTAACATCTATGAGAAATTATTAAAAGTAAAAATACAGCAAAGCATGGTGGCACATGGCCTGTAGTCCCAGCTACTCAGGAGGCTGAGGTGGGAGAATCACTTGAGCCCAGGAGTCAGAGGCTTCTGTGTGCTACGATCCTACTACTATATTCCAGCCTAGGTGACAGAGCAAGATCCTGTGTCTTAGGAGGAAAAAAAGTGAAAATACACTGAATATTCAGGCCGTGCACAAGTGGCTCACGCCTGTAGTGCTAGCATTTTGGGAGGCTGAGTCGGGAGGATTGCTTGAACCCAGGAATTTTAAGCCAGGCTGGGGAATATAGCAAGACCTCATATCTATAAAAAATAGGAAAAATTAGCGGGTGTGGTGGTATGTACCTATAGTCCCAGCTCTTAGGGAGGCTGAGGCAGGAGGATCTCTTGAGCCCAGGAATTTGAGGTTGCACTGAGCTATGATGACACCACTGCACTCCAGTCTGGGCAACAGAGTGAGACCCTGTCTCAAAAAAAATATATTAAGAGAGAAGGCACTTTATTGGCTAGTAAGAAATAGAAGTCTCACGAGACAAAAAGATTGTTTTTTCCAATCATCTGCAAAAATATCTTACTTATTAATCACAAATTTGCATGTGAAATTCAAGAAGTTCATGCAAAACCCTAATTAGAAATGAAAATAAAATTAAGTAATTAGCTGACCCTGTCCTATATATAGACAGTATATGAGAAAGCACTTTGTAAATTGCCATGTGTTGATAGCATTGTTATCATATCAGGCTTACCACATTAGAAATAGGACACCAGAATCCTACATTGGGTGAAGGCCGAAGTGACATACAAACACATGGCATCATCTACATGGGACACTTAGATACGTTTCCCCAGAATTCAGCCGGTTTTCGTTTTTAAATCCCTCCAGCACATGAAGGCACACACATCCAGTGATGATGTGAATGCCAGAGCTCCTCATTTATAAATGTTTCACTGACAGGAAATGGCTGTTTATAAGAATTGCATGCTTTTAATTTATTCAGTCTACTAAAATAAATCTTAAAATGTTCACATATAATATTAACACATAATTTATTTTGCCTTACACTATACGTAAAAGAGTTCCAAAGAATATCACGCACTGCTGAAAAACATCCTAAGGACAGACTTTCTGTAGAATCTGGTTCAACCTTCCAAACCTCCTGTTTGGTCACAAACAACTAAATGCTGATCTCTGTGATCTCTCCCAGGAGTTTAATCCCTGGACGCATTAAGTAAGTTTTAGAAAAGTTTAAATGACCTTACAATTGAATACGAGTAAAGAACAGGCATCAGTATTGTATTCGCTGTTAGGATTTGCTTGGAAGTGTGTGCTATGCCCAGTGCTATGGCCGTAAGATGATTACCCTGGGGAAGCCACCCCGTCCCCTCCACTCTAAGGACCTGACCTACATACACAGCTAGAGTGAAGCAGCGAAGGCATGTGGGGCACTTCTTTCTTTCCAGAGCTTGCAGGATCAGAAATGCACTTTCCTATAGTTGTCCTTGATACAAAGGGGAAAGTGCCACGAAGGACAGAGACCAGAAAAGAAACTGCTTTTGAAACCAAAAGTAGCAGGTAGCCTAAAACCAAAGTCTGTATCACCCTCCCTTTCACAACTACAGGAATGGTGAGGGTACATGCACTAGTATTGTACTTTGGAGACTTAAGTAGAGCTGTACTCAAGACACACAAGAAATTGTACAAAAATGTTATATTTTAATTTAAAGATGTTTATTATGATTCCTAGTTGATATTCGATTAGAACCAGAGCCAAACAATTAGTTTCTCTAACTTAAGCTCTTCTTCATTCAGTATGTAATACATATGGGAAGGCATTCTTTGGAGGAATCCTTTTGTAATGATGTGGCATCATCCCCATTTGTTGCACGAATTCTGATTTTCACACATTGGGTCAGGCCCTTATCGTCACTCACCTAAAGCACTGCCACAGATTCCTGTGTCATCATTTCATTGGCTGAAGGGTTTATTGAGTTCCTGCTCAGTGCCCAGCCCCAAGAAGATGTTGTCCCTCTGCTTCCTGAATTATGAAGAATTGCAAAGCTGTCACTTCCTGCCAGGGTCACCCACCTGTCTCATGATAAATCAGTGTATATTTATTCTTTGTATATTGCATATGGAAGATATAAAGAGCTATGTAATACAGGGTGTTCACCATCGGATACAGGATAAGACTTAAAGACTCTCAGTGAAGTAGATGTCAATATTTGCAAAAAGTCTGACGACCATAGTTTTAAAGTCAACACTTGGGATTCCTGGTCTGTTCAGTTGCTCACACACCAAAAGAATATTTCAAATCAGTCTGACCTAGAAAATCTGGAACTGAAAGGAGCCACAGAATTTCTTTTTTTGGGTCTTAGAGATGGGAATCTTCCATTCCATTTGACAATCTTGTTTTGTAAAGTTTTTGAATGTAAGGAGAGCAAACCTTTTTTTTTTGAGACAGAGTCTCACTTTCTGGCTCTGGGTAGTGTGCAGTGGTGTCATTGTAGCTCATTGCAGCCTCCAACTCCTAGGCTCAAGCCATCCTCCTGCTTCAGCCTCAGGAGTAGCTGGGACTACAGGTGCATGCCACAATGCCCAACTAATTTTTCTATTTTTAGTAGAGACAGGGTCTCACTCTTGCTCAGGCTGGTCTTGAACTCCACAGCTCAAGCAATCCTCCCGCCTCGGCCTCCCAAAGTGCTAGGATTATAGGCATGAGCCACCAGGTCTAATCAGGAGAATGAAACTTAACAAGCAGGTTGTTTGTAGTAACATGATGCATATTTAAATTGGTGTCATTTTTCCAGTTGTTTGGTTATGATTTATTTGTTTGACCCAACCACCTTTCTTAAAAGTTCTATACCCCATTTAAAGAAAAATTTTAATGCATTTGAATTAATTCGTATTTTTGAGAAATTGTATGTTATTCCTTAAAATAAACTGAGACAGTCTGAAATTTTATAAAACTCAGTGAGCTAAGGCTGAAGTGTACCTTACGGGCACTACATTATTTAAACTGTATCGATAGTGCTGATGGGGTTTGGAGCTTAAATGACTTGGCTTCCTTTCCTGTTCCATGTTTTCCCTCAAGTAACATTTTAAAAAAGAAGTTGTTAATCAACAAGTTTGCTTTTAGAGGGAGACTTCTAATTAATTCAAATAAGGAATAAACTAGAACTGCGAGAAGTAAATTTGGGAACATCTTGTATCTTCAGTCCTTTTCCCTTTGAATATATATAGACATTTAGGTACTATGAGGCTCAAAACAAGCGCTTTAACTGTGACGGCTAACACAGAATGTTCATCTTACTAATGACTCTGGGAATACCATAGACTTTGCTCTTTATCAAAGTCCAGACATATTTGAAAGACATGTTTCCTCAAGTCCGAACATGTTTGAAAGGCAGTGACAGCATGTTTTCTTGCTGTATTTTCATGGGAAAAGGTGAAATGAAGGAAGAAAGAAAAATATCCTATTTTGCAGTTTTTTGGCATGTCCAAGTTATGGGTAATTGGACCACAAGGTTGGGCCCTGCCTTTTTTTGTGAGCACCTCCAGGAAGCGATGCTTCTTGGCAAGTTAAATTTGGGCATCTGTGACCCAATGCTGTGTGAAATGGGCAGAAGGCCCAGATCATGGCTGTTATAATTGCATCTGTCCCTCCTCAAAAGGTAATTGCTTCCTTTGCATTGTGGACATTGGACGTACTTGTTGGATCATGATCTGAAAAAGGAAATTGTAGATAATCATTTATATATCTTTCATTCCTTAAGGATGAATCTCAACTGATAATGTTAATAATTACCATATAATATGTTATGGGGTGTTTAGGATCATAGAATTTTAATTTTTTACTCTTAAAATTTTCAAACATACACAAAAGAAAATGAACCCATGCAACTTAATTGTTGAAGTCACCCAGCTTCAACATTTAGCAACTAAGTCACTGCCAATCTCACTTCATCTATATCCCCACCCACTCTACGCTCTTGTAGTTTCTATCACCATAGATCCGTTTTGCCTGTTCTTGAACTTTATATTAAATATAAATGGAATTGGACAGTACGTGCTTTTCTGTGACTGGCTTCTTTTGCTCGGTATATACACCCGTGTTGCGTGTATTTAGAAGGGTTTCAGCCCCAGCTGCTTCCCTCCCTATTCCCCACTTTTCCACCTCTGCATCCTCCACGGCTCTTTTCTCCTCTAATTTCTGAGCCCAGTCCTGAACTCATGCCTTTCCACTCTCTGTTAGTCTCTCCTTCGAGCATCTTCACTCTCTTAGTTTCTCAGTGCTGCTTCTCTGCTTTTCAACATGCTCTCTGGTGCCAGTCATCCCTTCCAACAATCCTCCTGCTCCTGAAAGATCCCATCCAATTCCTTGTCTCCCCTGCACTGCCAGTTTCTCTGACTTTCCCCTATGTTCCCTGCCATGTCCCTGAACTAATAGTTCTCTCTGCAACCCTTCATCGTCTATCCTCCGTTCCCTTCCCACTGTGGAAACTGCTCAGAGGTCCCTAGTCACTCCCCAGCCACCAAGTCCAGTGAGCTATTCTTGCCGTGCACTTCCTTTTACCCCTCCTCCCAGCTTTGTGAATAACAATTACTGGGTGTTTCCCCCCACCCCCAATCATAAAAGTATCACGTGTGGTTAGGAGCACAGAATCTGGAGCCAGGCTGCCGGGGTTGTGCTACTGACTCCTCTGTTAACCTCCTCTCTGACCTTGGCTGTGTTCTCAGTGGCTACCTCCCTCTGTTCCCTTAATTCTAAACTGGAAAGAACAATAGGAACACCCTCATGGCATTGTTTTGAGGATTAAATAAATTAATATGTGTAAAGCCCTTAGAACAATGCTTGGCAAGGGCTACATAAGTATTAACTCTTAATTCCAAAAAACTAACAGTTTACAGACTACAGGAGTACATAAACACTAACAATCCCCTTAAAATTCTTACCACCTAGTAATAGCTACATTTTGGAGTATATTCTTCTAATATGTTTTCTGAGTATAATATGTTTTTAAATGTGTATACAGAATTAACTTACCCTTCCTCCTTAACACCTCCTTGCTTTTACTAAGCAGATAGGATCTTACCCACTTGCCTAGAGCACATTTTTAAAAGGAAGCCAAGAAACCCAAACATCTAATGGGAGAGTTGAAAGTGAGGCGACAGGCACTCCTAGCTTTTGTGATGGTGCTGCCTGGTCCTTCTGTGTTCCTTTGAATCTGCCCTACCTGTGCCCATCCAGCTGAGGAAGGCCCAAGGCAGAGTTCTGCTCTTTTCTTCATGTGCTTGTGGGAAGTCACCAGCCATCTCTGGGCTGCCACTCCGTGTTCAGCCCCAAAAATAAAGTCTTATTTGTTCCTACATTTTCATATCTCATGCATGCAGTTTTTTTTTTTTTTTTTTTGCATTCCAATGCCTTCATCTACTTGAAATCTCATGCTCTAACTCATAATGAAGATGATGAAGACAGTTGTATAGCTAACACTGGGTAGGCTCTTTTCTGTATTTCATCTAATCATTACAGTCCTAGACATGCTTGTTATCCTGTTTCACAGAGAACCTGGGGGTTCAGGGAGACTAAGTGACTTGTTCAACATCATACAATGGTAAGTGGCAAAGTCCAAATTTGAACCCAGTTCCATCTGACCCCAAAGCCTGACCAGATTGCCTGCCCCTAGGCCTTCCATGGAAATAGTCTACCTTGTCTTTCTCTCTCATTTCTATTCTACCCTACATAAGGCTGTGCAATCATTTTTCCAAGAACTCTTCCTTAGGCCTACCACTTCTGCTCAGAAACCTTCAGTGGATCCCATTTCCACAGGAAAGCCACCTTTAACCTGCTCTTCACTATGCTCCTCAATAACCATTTTGAAATTCCCCCTGCCTTCCTGCCCCTACCTCTCCAGTTCCTACCCTTCAAGATTGATTCATTTAGGACCTGTCTTCTCTGACTGCTGGAGTTCTCACTGACATTCCTTCTCAAAGCCCCCAATGCTTACCTTTGGCCTGTTTTATTGGCCCACTTATACTCCTTACTTACATTTAGGACTTAGTACATCCTGCTGGAGTCATAGCCCTTTAACCACCAGCCCAGCAGGCCACGTTCATTGTTGGTGCTGCCCAGCCCCAGCTGGTGACTGTAAATGTCAGTGAGCTACACAGACTCTTCTCAGTCCGTCCTCAGCCTTTTCCTCTCCTAAATTCATTTCTCCTGCCCCTTCAAGAAGCTGGCACCATTCAGCACAAGGGAATGACTCTCTTGTGGGAGAATGAGGGAATGACCCCTCTTAGTCTAAAATGGATGCAGCAGCATTTTGCCTGTAGCCTCATTTCAACTCTTCCATTGGGTGTTGGAGTTTTGGGGTTTCTTTTTTAAGTGCACTCTAAGCAAGAGGGTGAACTCCTGTCTGCTTAGCTATATTATAAAGTGTGCCCTCTGCTTAACGTGGATCAGATGCTAGGCCTTTAAGGCCAGAACCCTATATATCTCTGTTCTTCTGCTATGTCAGCCCGCCAGCAATGGGGGTAGAATAGGTATGTGTGGGCAACATCTCCGGTAAGGAGCTCTGTTGCAGACAACCTCCAGCCCTGCTTAGCCAGGAGGTCCTTCAGGAAGGCAGGTCCTTCAGGAAGGCTGATGGGGAGGACTCCCAGTTGGTCACATAGATGGAAAGGAAGGTATACACTTTCTTGGTTTAGGTATCAAAAGGGCTACCGACCATTTTATCATAGGTGAGAAATGGAGCCTTCAACCAGCACATTTGGAATGTTCTTCCTCCTTCCTTAAATACATTGGTCTTATGTCCTTTGCCAGTAACCTCCTTAAGGTGCAGGGTCTTTGTGTCCCCCACTCTCAGCTTATTCCTAAAATAATGCCAGGAATATGGATCAAGCTTGGTTTAAATAGACTGATAATTTACTTGACAGCTAGATTCTCATCCTGTTTAAAAGCTCTAAATCAGAAATCACCTCCTCCTAGCAAAGTGGTTCTTGAGCCTTAGGGAGCCTCAAATCACCTGTAAGCATTTTTAAAGCACAGATTGCCAAGGCCCACCCCCAGACTTTCTGATTAGGTAAGGCTGGGGTACATTTCTAAGAAGTACATTTCTAAGATGTTGAATGTTGCTACCTTCTTGTATGGGGACCACATGTTGAGAACCACTGTTCTAAAGAACTTCCTTGCTGGAGTCACCACCCCACCCTCTGAGGCTCCTTCTTCCCTTCACAGTGCTTAGTTCCTTGGGGTACAATGTGTCCTGGATATGTTCTTATGTTGTCTGGAAATCTTTCTTCACTTCATGTAGTATTGTTTTCCCCAAAAAACAACGAGTCCTTTTAGGGCAGGAGTTTTATTTACTGCTTCTGCGATTATTCTTGGTTCCTCTTTCCAGTTTCAGAATGCTTCTGAGGGGTGCAGGAGGCTGCAGTGTGGAGTAACAACTAGGAGCACCAGGCTGCATTTCAGCCCTGGCACATACTGACTGGGTATCTCTGAGAGCTCCAGTGTCCGCATTTGGAAAATGGGTTAATTATACTAACTTTATCATGATCTCCAGCATATAATGTTAGTTAAAATATGGTACAGAGCAATGCATATAACACAGTCCCATTTATATTTTTTTGTTTTTATTAATTTTTTTTTTAAGAGACAGGGCTTTGCTGTCACCCAAGCTAGAGTGCGGTGGCACAACTGTAGCTCACTACAACCTCACACTCCTAGGCTCAAGCAATCCTCATGCCTCAGCCTCCCAAGTGGCTGAAACTACATATAGGTGTGCACTACCACACCTGGCTAATTTTTCTTTTTCTTTCTTTTTTTTTTTTTTGTAGAGAGAGGGTCTCTCACTACGTTGCCCAGGCTGATCTTTAACTCCTGGCCTCAAGTGATCCTCCTGCCATGACCTCTTAAAGTTTTAGGATTACAGTACAGGTGTGAGCCATCACACTCAGCGCCATTTGTATTTTTAGAGACAGATATATACATCGTGTCTGTATATGCATGGCATGTCTTCAGAAGGGAACATAAGAAACTGATTGCCTGAGAAAGCCTAGAGTACAAGGAGAGCCAGTTTTTGTTGTCTACCCTTTTGGACTGTTTATAATTTTTGCTATATGCATGTATACTTTTAAAATTTGAAAAATAATTAATGAATAATAGTAATCTCTTTTTCAGGGATGTTGTGAAGAGTAAATAAAATAAGTTTCCATAAAGCCCTTAACAGAGAAAAAGCATTATAAATGTTCCCTTTTGTTTTCCTTATTAAATGGTTGTTGAATTCATCTATTCATTTATTCATTCATTTATGGATAAACACATGAAACATCTTGCTCAAGCCAGCCATGCAGATATTAACACACGCAAATCTTTTCTCAGCCAGTCTTGCTACACTAAGTTGAGAGTAAAACTTGTTTGTAAATGTCATTCTCTATGTTGACTGTAAACATATGCCCAGCCTAGCACAGAAGACACTGGGTCCTGCACCTCCATGGGTCCCCAGCAGAGACTGCTCCCCATGGGCCCACATTCACCAGCTGAAAACCTGTTTGGGGCACAGTATGAAGGTACATGGCACTTGGAATCTGGGTGCCACACAAGTGGCCATCCCATGCTGGAGGTGAAAGTTCAGAGTACCAGCAACTTGTCCTAATCAAGTACATGCAAACTCCACCCAGGCTTCTCGGATCTGTGCAGGGAACCAAGCAGGTGGGATCCAGGGGCTCAGAGCAGTCACTATTTTGCAGAATACCTGTGGGAAGGAGCAGCAAGGTGTATCCTGTTCCTAAGAAAACAAACACTGGGCACACATACACCCCAGGGTGATAGGTTCACGTTGGCTGATGTGTTGGTTGCTACGTCGCATGTCTTAATCTAACCCAGTATTTATTGAGGCCTCATTCTCTGCCTTAGTCAGTATAGGAGAGAAGATGGCAAGGGGTAACTCACCTGACTGTTTAGAGCACGGCTTTGAAGTCAGAGAGATCTGGGGGTTAAAATCCTGTTTCTACCACTTCATAGCTCTATGATCTCAGGCAAATTATGTGCTTTGGTCTGAATAACTATGATAAATCCAACTTGTTAGGGTTGCAGAGAATATTAAAGGAACTAAAATCTGTATAGAGTACTTGACACAGTAACTGGGACATAGTAATGAATAAATATAGTTGCTATATTATTAGGGAGTTAACAGATTAGTGGGAAGACAATATACACACAAAGTCAGTTACAAAACAAGACATTAAATATCATACAGTTAAGCACTGAAGTAAATGGTGTTATAGTCCCTTTTGAGAGCTTGATGATAGCTATAAATCCTCTCCTGGGAGTTAGGGGGGGCACACACAGGCATGCAGTGTTGCATGCAGTTGTTGGGCATTATTGCACAGCTCTGCCTGCCTGCCCTTTTCATGCATGGGCCATCCCTTCAGGAGTCCCCGAACCCTGAGCCATAAGCATAGAGCAGGAATTCATATAGGGAGTTAGTTACTATAAGCAAAAATAGCTAGGGAGAGCTTCCTTGGAAGAGGTAAATATGTGAACTAAGGCCTAAAAAGAATTTCAATAGGCCAAGAGACACAGGAGAGAACTTGAACGGAGGCTCACAGGCAGGACTTGTAAACACAGCCCCACCTGTCCAGGGAATGGGATGACACTTCCCCTGACACTCCAGGGGGGGGGCAATGGAGGCCCTGGGCCGGGCCTCTGGAATCAGTCTGCCTGGGCTCACATCCCAGCCAAACAGCTTGCTAGCCATTTGACATTAGGCACATACTTAATTTCTCTGTGCCTCAGTTTCTTCATTTGTAAAATGGGCATGAAAAGAGAGCCTGTCTCACCAGGGTCCTTGTGAAAATTCAGTAGGGTAAGGTATTGACAGTGATTGGCACATAGTCCAGTGTCTGGCATATTGTAAGCTCTGTGTAGAAATCAACTTCTTTTATGATTAGGATTTTTATTATGGTGGCAGAAACATCAGAGAGGATCTTGAGTACAAATCCAAGCCCTTTGGACTCTTCCTGTGGGGGGTCCTGGGAAAGCCAGAGAGGAATAAACTCAAACTGGCACTGTATCTGATGATAGGGTCAGGATTGATCAGGCTGGAGAAAGATTAGGGGCAAGAGTGCTGTTACAGGCTGATCCAGTAGTTGGATCTTGGTGGCGCCAAGATGCCGGTAAAATGGAAGCAGAATAGGGGAAATAAAAACGTGGGGTTTGTCAAAGTAGGATTCAAGAGAATTTGGGAAGTGCCAGAGTCTAAAGTCACTCTGTCCAATAAAGCAGCCACTATTTTGTCTAAATTGAGATGTGCTAGTAAGTGTAAAGTGACTATCGGGTTTCAAAGATTTAGTACAAAAAAATATAACCTACCTCAATTTTTTACAATGATTACATGTCACCTTTGTTCTTGTTGGGCTAAAAAAATATTTAAAATTAATTTCACCTTTTTTTTTTTCTTGTAGCTACTAAAAAAGTTTAAATCACATACGTGGCTTTCATTTCTGTTGACACTGAGGCAAAAGGGTGCCTCAGTGACCGGGACAATGGTGATGTCAGTCCTCAAGAAAGGACATGGGAAAGGTTGGGGGCAGGCAGTGCTGGCTGAACTGTGAACCATTCGAGTGTAAATTTCAATAGTCTGTCATTTAGACATTGGAATTCAGGTGAAGGGTCAGGGCTATATGGGAAGCATGTTGGTCATAGCCAAGGTCATAGGGTGGAGAGAGCATCACCTACCTTTGCTGAGGACCAGCGTGTGCAGGCGAGTGCTGAGTAATTGACATGTGTTCTCTCTATTCATCCTGGTAACAGCCCTTTGAAGTAGGTGCTATTATTATCCCTTCTCATCTTACAGGTGAGGGAACTGAGGCTCAGAGAAGTAAAGCAACGTAGGGTAGTAAGTGATGAGCCAGGATTTGAATTTATCTGATGCTAAAAGCCCTTGTTCACTCTGTACACCAGTGTTCCAGGACTAAGCCCCTGAGAATACCTGGTCAGAAGAAGGAGCAAGAGCTGTAGCAAAGGAATATCCTTGAGCAGGCAAGAACAGGATGGTCTAGCATCACTGAAGCCAGGGAGAAGGTACTTTCCAGAAGGAAGTGGCTGTTAAGAAAACAAATTTAGGCTTTGTAGCAAAAAGGTATATTAAATGGTAAGAGCAGTTGCAAGCTGAAGAAGGCTTAAATCCTGTAGGTTAAGGTCATTAAAAGGAGTTAGAATTTTCTAGGGCTTCTTCAGAGCTTTGAAAAGTTAAGCATAGAAAGGAAGTGGCATTCTTTTAAACTGGCATGTTTTAAATTCCCGGGCAGAAATAAACGTGGGCAGGATCGAGAGGCAGAGACTCTGACCATCACTGTCACTATATCGTTGTTTCTCAAAAGGACCCATATCGGAATCACCTAGGAGACTTTTAAACACAGAGTCTTGAGCCCCGCCCCAGACCTACTGAATCAGATTTTTTTAAAACAAGTGCCACAGGTGTTCTGGACACACAGGGAAGTTGGGAACTGGCTGCCCAGGCTCTGCAGCTCACTGTCCTCTGGGTTTATCGTCCGGGATTGGCACATTCTCCTGGCTCCCTGCCAGCTTCCCTAGGGCACGGGAGGATGATGATCATCTGTGTTTTTAGCAGTAGCCTTATCTAGAATCTGGGGCAGTCCCTCTTTCAAATAAGAACAACCAATTGTCCTTCTCTTAGCCCTTCTTGTAAGTCCACTTAGCTTCACACTTCCTGCTGACATCGCTGCGGGGACACCTGTCTGAATGAGGGGCAGCCCCGCAATCGCGGCCAGGTCGCTTTCTGTTCAGTGCTTCTGGCTGACACTTGCCCTCCTTTCCCCCAGCCCTGTCCTGGTGTCCTTGCTGTTCGGAGGCAGGCAGTGCAGGGCGGTGAGTAAGACCAGGATGTTGAGAGTCAGGTAGCCCTGAGTCTCAGCTCCACCATATAAACCCACGTGATCTAGGCAAGAATTTTTTAACCTCCTGTGCTTCATTTGTAAAACAAATGATGAAAAGGATTCATCTCTTAGAGTTGTTGAGAAGATTAAATGCAATGATGCATGACATTACTTACCTGACACTCAGTACTCAGCAAATGGTGTTGTCAAAATTAATTGTTATAGTTTATTATCTTTATTATTATTCAGGGACGTGTACCCTGGATGGCAGGTAAAATCAACTAATGAAAGACGCCAGATAAGGACCTCGGAAAGGATGTCCAGATCTCAAAGCATACTACTTTCACAAAATGAGCTCTGTTGAGGTCTGGAGAGAGAGCTGTTCTCATTCTCATTCATTCTGCTGATTCTGAGCTTAGAAGAGCTCTAGACACTGTCTCTTCCCCCTCCCAAACCGCATTTCCCACATGCAGCCCTTCGTCATCTATCCTTCATTTTCCTCCCTGGAAGCCAGTGACATGTTCCTTTTGCCCTTTGCTCTCAGAACTGCAGGAGCAGGGCAGCACATGCAGCTGTCACCGGTTCAGTCACCCTGGCCTCGTGGCCTGCAGCTTTGGCTGGGGAGAAGGAGAAAGAGTTTTATGTCTTACTCTTCCCTCCTTTCAAGTGTTGGGGTTTGGGGTGTTCCGCAATGATGGCATGGTAATAATCGAAATCATAGCTAATATTTGTAAGTTGTTTACAAAACAAGAGATTAATAATCAGTTGGGGTTCAGTTACAGCAAATAGAAAACGCTCCTGGCAATTTTAGCAGAATGGGCTTTAACACAGAGAAGGCTTGCATAAGCATTGGAAGGGCTGGAGGAGCTGGCTCTCAATGGAGCAACTCCCAGGCACTGTCGTAGAACTGGCCACTGGGGCCCCGAGGAGCGCGGAGAGTTGGGAGGTTGCTGCAGGCATATGGCTTCTCCGGACCAGGCTGCTAGTGACTGGATGCTGGGATGCCCCCACTTGCTCAAAGAGTAACTTGCCACCACCCTGCGTGTCAGCAGAAATAAGCCAAGCAGCAAGAAACTGGCCTTCTCACTTCCACCTGTCAAACTTTCCTAAATGCATTGACTTGGCAGAGCCTTCCTCACCTGGGGCCCCAGCAGCAGGAGTGCCAGAACGAATAACCACAGGCTAGGGGGCTTAAGCAACAGAAATGTATTTTCTCACATTTCTGGAAGCCAAAAGTCTGAGATCAAAGTGTTGGCAGGGTTGGTTTCTTCCAAGGCACCTGTCTTTGGCTTACAGACAGGCCGTCTTCTCCCTGTGTCTTCACGTGGTCTTCATGTGGTCTTCCCTCGGTGCCCATCTATGTCCAGACTTCCTCTTCTTACAAGCACCCCATATTGGATTAAGGCTTACCTTAATGACCTCATTTTAATTACCTCCTTAAAGACCCTATCTCCAAGTACAGTCACCATCTGAGTTACTGGGGTTAGAACTTCAACTTAAGACTGTTGGGGGACATGGTTCAGCCCGTAACACTGGCAGATGCGGTTTTCCGCTTCCCAGCTCTGCAGTTCGGTGAGGGAGAACGGTGGCCTGGAGCCGATCCTGCAAAGTGCTTGGTGCACATCACACAGTCCAGGATGAGAGGCTGCAGGTACCAAACACTCAGAAAAAGTATCCATTATATTTATTACATTTATGCTCATTTTATCTGATGCTCTTAACATTCCTTTGAGATAGGAAATTATTGTTTTCCCCATTTTTCCCATGAGAAAACTGAGGCTTGAGTAGGTTACAAGTCCTGCTCAGGGCCTTAGATCTAGGGAGTGGCAGGGCAGGAGGGAGCTAATCCCCTGGCTAATCCTCAAACATTGTCCCTGGACTAAATATCCAAGACATAGTACAAAGGTGGCATGTCCCAAGTTCAGAGGGCCTAGCACGTGCACCAGGAAATGTTAAAGGGGCAGCCGCTAACTACTCGGATCCAGCCAAGTTTTGTAGGATTTTCTTTCTTTTTTTTTTTTTTTTTAAATAAAATATTTTTTTTCAATTTTTTCCCTTTTTTTCTCACTTGAAAGGGAAAGTCAAGCCTGAGATTTTCTAGTTTTTCCAGAAATCTTCCTTTTAAAGTAAGATCTGCTTTTCCAAATGTTGACTATCAACTTGTTAAAACGCTCACACACACAATTGAATTAACCCTGCGTGGGGCCCAAGCAAACACATCTGTAATCTGGATTTTGCCCGCAGGCTCTGATACAAATAGCACGTGTTCATGGGAATAGAGAAATTATTCTTAAGAACCTGATTCTGTACTGTCCGCCTTCCAAGACCATGTCAGGAAGCCGCTGCTACCTGGTCACGTTAACTTCAAATTCTTCTGTCGCTGCCTGAATCTTTCTCTTGTCTGTACAAAATACATGCTTTTCATCCTGTTACCGAGCCTAGGGCCAGCATTCAGCAAACATTTGTGTGCGCAGGGCGAGCTGCTGAGAGGTGCTCCTGTTTCTCCCCTGACAGCCCTGAGAGATAGGTATTGTTGCCCCCCTTGTACAAAAGAGGGGCAGACAAGGAGCTGGAATAAGACATTGAAAGTCAAAGGCAAGATCAGGGCTAAGTAGAAGCCTGTGGCTTTTTTTTTTTTTTTTTTTTTTGGTCTGCTCTTTTATTACAGCCACAAGGGGTGTGTTTGCTCATGAAAGTTGGCTTCCCTCCAACGATTCAATTACTGGCCAGGCCATGATGACTTGTGATTCAGATCCCGGGGCTTCCTGGTGCCTTACTCCCAGAGTGTGCCGTGTGCTCTGTGACATTCGTGCTGTCTCTACCCTCCTCTTCCTGCTTCAGGCCCCGCTCCACAAAGATTAAAATGCCCGTATTTCCCTAAAGGGACATCTTGTTCCTGGGAATTTCTAGGAACCCGAGAATTCAGATGAACCATAGCATTAAAACCAATGCAAAATATTTGAATAGCTAAAAGCTGCATGTGTTTATTCAAACCTGTTGCCCATATATAAAAATGAAAGCCAAGCTGCAAAAGTGATAGCCAGAGTTTTATCACACAGGCAGTCTGCACAGGCATGCACAGGCCTTTGTCCTTCTGGGCGGGATAGACTACTGGTGGCTCAGGACTTCCAGATGCTGACTTCAGTCCTTGCCTAGGAGGGGCCACAGAGAACATTCTTGCTTAGCTTGCATGCCTTCCAGGGGAGGCCTGCTATCCAGGTACTGGATAGACAAACTAGAGCCTTCTGCATCAGAAAGGACTGTTGCACTAAACAGGAAGCAATCAGCAAGGCCCCAACTCCAGGTCATGGTGTGTCAAAGTCACTCCTGATTAAGAACCACATTGTGGAGGGTTCAGCGATGCCCTGAGTATTTGTGAATGAAATCAATTGGAATTGTGTCTTTTCCTTGGTGCAGCAGAAAGGGTAGCTTCTGGAGCAAAGAGGCTTATGAGCTGGTCCAAGGCTTAGGAGCTGGTTAACTTGAAGCAAAGTTTTCTGACTTCAGTTGCCTCATCTGTAGAACAAGGATGGAACAGTGACACACCTTTCAGGACTTTAGTGAGGCTTCATGGAATAATGCGTATGAAAGCAATGTGTGCCCTCTCAGGTTCCAGACAAATAGCAGGTGTTGTTTGCCTTAGAAGCTATTCTTGGTGTAAGAATAAAGCAAGCTTTTCATCCACCTAGTAGCACAAACAAACAGTCAGTTCGACATCCTCACCATTGAGGGAAGACCAAAGAAAACCCTCCAAAGGCACAGAGATGTTTGAAGATACTGGTTTCCCCACCCTCTGTTTTGCTCGGCCCAGTCCAGCTGTTGAGGGAGGTGCAGAGCAGCTGTAAGCAGAAAGGAAGTCCTCGGCTAGACCTCCAGCTGCTGTGAACACCTCCACCGCCCAAGAATGACACAGGGGTGGCCCTCCTAGCACAGTCATGTGGCCACTCCGCAGACCAGCTCCTCGAAGAGGCTCCTGAACTTGAAACAATATTCTCCAGAGGAAGAATGTTATAATCAGAGACTACATTCTTTTCCAGTGGGCCACTGTGCAGCTTTTTCTAGGAATGACCAAAGGCATTCAGGAAATGCCACCCTAAAATATGATGCTTTGGTTTGCCAATTACTTTGAACTGAGCACATCCGGGGAACAGCCGATGCAGCCCAAAGGCTTTCTCTGAGCTCCCCTTTATCTGCCTAAAGACAATCCTCCAAAAGAAACTCAGTTGTCATGAATCCCCTCCCGGGGAATCTTATCAATCAGGGAAGATTAGCTGAGATCACAGGAGAGGAGACTGGAGGTGACACCATGCCCAGACAGACTGTCACCTCCTCTGCTGAGGGCTGATCCAAGAGAGACGCCTTTATCACCTGAGACACTTTTATGTGGTTACACGACAGCCTTTATTCACCAAATTTTTCCTCCCCTCGCCCTCTCACAACTTGTGTCTCTACCACTCCCCAGAAGCCCTGAGCCCTTTCTGTAGCTTGGGATGCTATATAAGCTTCAATCAGTTGATCCTTCTTTGAGTCTCATACTTTGTGGAACTCCCACAAGCATGTACATAATTAAATATGATTTTTCTCCTGTTAATCTATGTCCATTTTAATTTGTATCCTAGCCAAAGAACCTAGGAAATATAGAGGGAAGCCATTTTTCATTCCCCTACAACCACAAATACCCTATCTCATTGACTTCCCAAAAATATTCCCACACAATATTCAGTAGAAAGTTGTTTGTGTTTAATAAATCTTTGAAGCTGTGAAAATTACCCATCTCCTAAACTTTACTTTTCTGGGTAGGGGAGAGGGTTATCTATATTTGTACCAGCAGACGGGAAGGGACTTTCAGAAGAGCAGCTGTATTCGGGCTGGGAGCCTGGGAAGGGTGGCTTAGCAGGAGGAGGGGTTGGGCTACTCCTGCACAGAAGAGGCAAGTAGCTAATGACTTATTTAGTGCTGTCTCTGTGAGGGCAGGAGCTGTTATCTGTCTACCAACTCATTCTTAACACGCTGTACCTAGTTTCAGTAGTGCTCAATTAAAAAATGTTGCATGGACTTTTGTAGAGCCTGGGCCCTGCAAGACTCCCCCCTGGAAGGGAGCAGGGAGCTGTCTGCACAAGGAAGGAGAAGGCCCTCTATGTAGGAGCAGGTCACAACACAAATACCAGAAAGTGGGGGACAGCAGGAAGCTGAGCCGAATTGTGAACTGCTAGCTGTTTTTACTCCTGACTATAATACAGTCAGGAAGTAAGAAAGTCCTCCAAGTACTAAATGCCAAGTTGCTGGCCAATTTTAGAGGGGCCTGCCCAAGCATTTTATAAATAGAACCTGACTATGGACTGTTTGCTTGTGGCCACGCTGCAGGGTGGGAGCAAAGACTGATCCAGTCCTGATATGGGTGAACTGTTCTACAGTTACAGGAAAACTTGCTCAAGCCTGGGAAACTTTATGCCCTGGAGGTTAGGAAGAAGGAGGGAGTGCAAGGCGTTATTCCCATGCAACGAGAACACTGAGAAAGTCCTTAGGGTGCTGCCTGGAAACCACAGACCACTCAGAAAGGGTGTCATGTTCACATTCTGGAGGCTGGAGCCCTCAGAACCAGCGCCAGCTGGAAGGGGAGCCCAGTTTAATGTGTTGCAGGGAACAAAATATATAACCAATTTGCTGTGAAGCAGGGCGCTGCACACGGTGCAGGGTGAGGTTGCCCACTACCTCAGCCGCATCCCAGATGCTTTGTTAACAAGCACTGGCCTGGGAGCACAGAAAGGGGCTGGGCCGGGCGCTGGGTGTGAGCAAAATCAAAGAGACCCTAGACCTGTCCTTTGAGTGGGGCAGGATGACTGAGGAATCTGAGGAAGCGGTAGCTAGTTCCATAGTGTGTTGAAACGAGGTCACCCAACGCCTAGGACAAGGCAAGGCCACCCTGCCCTGCCACACTCTTCATCCTCCCAGTTTCCTGTACTGCTATAGCTTCCTTATTCCTAAGGAAATTCTCCGCTGGCTATTGCCAGACCTCGCATTCTGCCCTGACATTAGTGTAGCAGAATGGCTTAGGGACTCTCTAAAAAGGGCAGATGCACATAGCCCCACCCAGGCCCAGCCAAAACTCTGGGGCTCGTTGACCAGGGGGAGGGAGGTGGTTGGAACAGTTAGGTAAACAGGGAATTCCAATTGATTATGCCATGTGGGACCCCCAGGATAAAAACCACGGCAGCTGCAAGGAGTGCCTTGGTCCCATGCTGCATGCACACTAGATGTGCATCAGCGCACTGAGTCCCCCCACCCACACAAAAACCCCTCCAAAGAGAGTAATAGTATCCTTATAGTACAAATGAGAAAACTTGGGCTCATAGAGGCAAAGTAACCTGCCTGGTTTCATCCAGCTGGTAAGTGGCACAGGCAGGGTCCAAATGCAGGAATGTGAAACTTGCTGATTAGGCGGATTTCAAAGGTCTGCACAGAGTTAAAAGCAGTTTTATTTGCACATTTGACCCCAAAGCTTCCCTTTGACCTCAGAGGCTACAAGCCCTAGCCAAGTCCTTCAACTCAGCCTTTGGGAACGTTCCAAGTCTGGCAGTACTCGACATAAGTACCACGGTGCCCTTGTGCTGGATACCGTGGAGCCTGTGGGTGGCTGGTGTTTCTTGCAGCCGTCTCCGGTCCAAGCCTTTTGTGGCAGAATTGCTTTGTGCAGCTGCGGCTCCAAAAGGTTGAGTCAGCCTGGGTCTGCTGCTGGCGCCATAGCGCCCGAAGACTTTGCTGAGCCCTTGCATACCGCCGGGGAGGCACACCTACTGTCCGCCTGCTCCCGTGAGTCATGAAACTGCCACACTGCTGCCAGGCCTGCCAGCCCTGTGCTTTCCTCCAGTCATCACCATGCCAAGAGTGAACTTAGCCATATATGTCAGGTCACCGGGCAGTGCTTTTCCCCAGGCCTGCCTTCCTCTCGCAATGCGCCGTGGACAAGCAGACAGGCTGAAGCACGAGGCCCAGGATGTCTCCGCTGCTCTACACCAGGTGGCCGGGGAGAGGGCAGCAGGGCAGCCCGGAGTCCAAGGGCTCGGGCCAGAGAGGAGAGAGAGCACATAGTGGGGTGGGTAACAGGATTAGCAAGTGCCTGGGCCACCAGGATGGGCCCTGGGAGAGGTCAAAGGAGGGGACAATAAAGTTTTATGAATTATTTCAGGCTTTAGGCTATTTCTGTATCCCATTTGATATTTACTGTGGGTGTGTCTTATCATTGAGAGTCTCAGCTGAAAGCTACCCATTTTTTTGTGAATAAAGAATTTCTTATCTGCCTCACTAACATTCTCAAAATGATTGCATGTCATGATAGCACCTCAAAATGCACACTTTGTTCCCTTCTCTTTTTGGGGGATGCCATGCCATCTCATTCTCTCTCTCTGTCTCTCCTCTAAGAAGGATAAAATTAACTTTTTTACTTTTATGTCTTTAAAAAAAATGTACCCTTTGTGCAAAGTTCTCTAGAGGAGCTCTTTCTCCCTGTATTCTATTGCCAGGACTTACATCAGCCTCATAGTTGGATAAGAGAGCCCAAAAGAAATAAACTCAAACCTTCTATTAAAGTAGGTAGCAGTGATACTAACTGACCTGTAATGTGGCCTCTGGTGGCAAATGCTCACTTTGGCCAGAAGTTCCCTAACTAGTGCAAATGTTTATGTGTATTTGTTTCCTCGTAGAAAATATGAGAAAAGGCTACCATTAATGCTGTATGTTGGGGTACATTGATTAGACTTCTAGTGTTAAGTTTCTGCAAACCAAGGATTGTGTAGGGGCTCAAATGTATGACAGGCCTCCACACCAAGGCCACCACTCAAGTTGCTAAGGGGCATTTTAGTAACTGCCTCCAAGAAGGCCATGAGGACTGGGAAAATGTGTCCATTTCCCTTAACTAGCACAAATTATTATCATTGCTTACATAGCTTAAGGACGACTGTTCTTCACCTTTTAAAAAAAAGTACTTCTCAGATTTCAGGTAAAAACAGTTACTGAAGATGTCTAGCAAAACAGCAAGCACCAACAACATAGCCCAGGCAAGGAGAACCGTGCAGCAGTTAAGATTAGAAGCTTCCATTGAAAGAATAAAGGTAAGCGACCTTGATTGGATTAGATATACTTTCTGTTCAAGGCTGGGCCACAGGTCAGAGAAGATAATGCCATTCAATTCAGCTTGCTTCCAGGATTTTGCTAGAGCAGCCAGATAGCCTCAGAATCTTCACTTTCATCTCCTACCTAGCATGGGCCTCATTCCAAGTGAGCTGAGGAGCCAAAGTGTCTGAGTGACCCTTTCTGTAAAACTCTGGACAGGATTTCCTGAAGACCCACCTTCCCTGAATGAACATAGTCAAGCCCAGTGATCCTTGTGTTCTGTATCGGGACAGGGTTCCTGGTAGACTTTATGAACACCTCATCATCCTTCTGGAATTAGAAGGGTGAGAATTCTAGATCAGTGCAGCTGACGTAGCTTTATATAACAAGTCCACAGTCCAGATTTCCTTTTAAGGAAGTTGCAGCTTTTTAAATGCGTGTGGTCCTCCATGACCACTCTCTGCACCCATGGTTAGCAGTACTAAGTTCGGTCGAGACCCCATAGAGAAACTGCAGTGCATTTCTTAGGTCACCTGACTTTGAAGTCATTTCCCCCAAATCCCAAGAGAGGACTGGCAGTGAGTACCCTGGAATGTCGTGACTCATGCTGCTTCCTAGAAACTGAAGCAGTCACCTGATAAATTCCTCTGGGCCTGGAGAATAGTCACCTGTCTTCCAAGCAGGAGGCCTCCTGTGCTGTGCTTGATGGTGCTCTGCTGCCCCATGCTTCTTGCCTTAGGGCGCCAACCAGATGGTCCTCCAGGGTCTCCCTGCCGGGCTTCTGAAACACGCCATGGTATTTTCCATTTTTAACTCATGCTAGAGTAAGGTGCATGCTGGTTTTGTCACTTTTTATTTTCCCGAGCCCAGTCTCTGACAGTAAATCTTCAAGCTCCAGAGTTTTGGTTCCAAGCTCATAATTCAGTTCATAAACTCTGTTCTGCATTCCAATCTATTTTTTCTTGGATAGAAACTAAGATACAACCTTCTTTTGATTCACATACACTTTTTCTTCCCTGCCACGCCCCACCCCCAATGTTTTATTTTGAGGAATTTCAAACCTACAGAAGAGTTATAACAACAAACAATTATATACTCTTTACCAAGATTCACCAATGGCGATATTTGGCCCCATTTGTTTTCTTACTCTCCCCTCTCTCTTTCCTCTCTCTCTCCTTCTGTCTGTACACACACTAACACACATCATTTTTTCTTTAAACCACTTGAAAGTTATTTGCAGTTCAGGATTCTCTAGTAATAATACCTCACACACAGTCCATTTTTGAAGAATTCAGGCCACTGATTTTGCCGGACCTCCCTCACCTTGGATGTGATCGCTGGCTGATTAGATCGCAGTTAAACGTTTTGGCAGGAATGCTAGCCAGCTAGCTACTGGCGTGTCCTCAGTACTCACGTGATGGCTGAGGCCTTACCTGCCAGATTGCTCCATCTTAAAGGTGCTGTTTCCCTTTTTACCTGGCAAGGAATCCGAGAGTGATGCTCTGAGACTCTGATTGTCCTGTTCACATCAGTCCTCCACTCAGTGGCCCAGCATTCACATCTACTCCGAAAGTTTGTAAATAAAGTATTTTCTTTCATATTCCTTTGCTTTTCTTTGTCTCCATGTCAGGTTTCAAAAGCATCAGCGGACCTCATGTCCTACTGCGAGGAACATGCCAGGAGTGACCCTCTGCTGATAGGGATACCAACTTCAGAAAACCCTTTCAAGGATAAAAAAACTTGCATCATCTTATAGTGGAATAGTAAAACAGTTCCTGCCTCTCCACAAAGCAATGATGAGCAGCTCCTCGAAGAGATTTACCTTCAGCTTATTTGGTAACCACTGCTAATAACTAAAATGCTCTTAGCTTGGGATAATGGACTCTGGAGTCTTTATTTTCCAAGTTGCTCTTTCTCTAAAATACCCTATACAGAATAACAATCTTGTTTTCCATGTGATAACTTTGGTGTTACATTGGGTTACTGTTTAAGGAAAGTTGGTCTGGGCCTTTTTAAAAACACGATTATATACTTTCGATATACAGTTGATTCAGATGCGTCAAAACCTAAATTGCTTAAGCACCTGCTAAATCAAAATGCCAAGAATAACTTAAATCCTGAAATCTTTGTATCATAATATGTTCTTAGTAAGGTTGTGCCAACCTGTATAGTATACAAGGGGAGGGGTGTTTTGTGTGTGTATATATATATGTCTTTGTGTATACACATATCAAAGCTATTTTCTTATGAAAACTTCCCTCTCGCTTATACCATCAGTTTCTCAGTTCCAGAAGTTATATCTTTATCTTGAACTGTGAATAGACTGAATAAAAAAGTCTTTCGTAGTTATTGTACAAAAAGTAAAGAACATCCCGAAGATTGTATTCATTGTAGTCAAGTAATGCAGTCATCTCTCCCCTCTTGAAATCTTTCTGGACTTCTTAGGCTGTGATAAACTGTGCCAATTAAAAAATTTAAACTGAATTAAAAGCCCTTTGATAATATGCGACATTAATTCACAAGGAGCCTTGTGGGCTTCAGTGGTCCTATGTCTAAGAAAGGGGAGGAGACCCTGGGGAGGACTCGGGCAGCTGTGCTCCCAGGGCTCATGTTCTCCACTGGATCAGGGATAGACACCTGTGACATTTCCGCCCTGGTGATCGGAATGAGACGAAGTGAACATGAGCCCAGCCGAGAGAGGAGCAGGAATGTGTGGAAACCAGCTGCTCTTCTTGGCCCAGCTTTGTGGTTGAGCACTCGCTCTTCTCTCTGGCTTCCCCGGGGTCTTTCGTCTCCTGCCACAGCATCTATCTGCAGAGGCAGTGTTCCCCTCCCCAGCCCCAGGTGGGTGGAGCATGGTGGGAAAAGAAACATGCAGAAAGTGTAAAGGTATCAAGACACTCACGGTCTTTTCAAGTGGCTGCAGTTTCATCCTTGCCTTGTCCACAGACTGAGAGGAGCGTAGGCCACCCAAGTGAGGCTTGGATTCAGTGGCACACTACTTAGGGCCCAAGGGTGTCCGGCAGCTGGGCAACGGGCTCCTTGATTTTCCCCTGGGAATGAGTATGTCCCTCACATCTTTGGAATTTCCAGTGGGGATCCCAAAAGAAGGAATCTCCTATGGCCAAGACGGTATCTTGACTTTATCAAAGAGGAAGCAAGGGTCCTATTTTAAATGCTTATTTAGGGGCTCAAACCATATACAAGGCCTTTGATATTTTAATTCATCTTTAGTTCATTAAAAGCACCTAATAATGATGGTTTAAAAGCTTACTCTCAGAAAGGACTCAACCCAGGAAAGAATTATTTACAATGGCTTTCCCAAATTTTATACAGTCTGCCCTGCAACCCAAACCCCTTTTAAAATCTAACATCTAGGCTTTGCATGTTATGCTCATTGAGGGTGAACAAATGCAGTACTATTTTTAAACTGCTCACATGTATTCAGTGTTTCTCCAAGTATCCTATCGACTCAGCATTGGGAATTGCCCTCACTTTTCCAAGACCACATGAAAGTCACAGCACTGCCCTTGACCTTGTGTCATCTGCTGCTCAGTTCTGCGATATTCCCAGGTCTCAAATACATTATAGGTACCTGTTTTAGGAAAGATAAAGGTTTTACCTTTCAAAGGGTGAAATTTGATATGTACACTAAAAAGACAATTTTACATTTAATGCTTCACTTAATAAGACATTCTTTTTTTTATAAGTATATTTTTCTACCAGTAGCTTCAGAACAGTAGTCTTATTTTCACTCTGATTTTTAGCATGTATCTTTGAATATTTATAATGCAGCTTATTACAAAATATTTTCATGAAATTACTTTTATTTTATTCTATTATGTACACATTATTGGTAGCAAGCATAGTTTATTCTTTAGTACTAAAATATGCTCTTTAACCTAACAGTAAACAAATATGTTTTGCTATATATTTGTTAATATGCTTATAGTGGTAGGAAGTGGACTTGAGGTCCTAGGAGATTTCACTTTATTTTCCCTGGTCAGATATAATAAAAGTTATGAATATAAATGCTCTGTAACTTCCTCACCAGGTGTAGGGCATGTTCATAAAAAAATGGAATCAAAAATCCTTTAATGCTGGACCGAAGAAAAATTGTAACTGAATATTGATTTACTTATAAATAGACATCTATGTGAGAAAATATGTGTGTACATATATATGTATACAATATATATGTACATATATATGTACACATATATATGATATACAGAAGTCACTTTTATTTATCAGGCTTTATTCTAGTTATGAAGCCACAGTTTAACTGACTGCAGCAATTGGTTTATGATAATGATAAATGCCCAGTATGTCTTATTTTTTCCAACTACCACTATAATAACATACATACTCACAAGTATACATGCAACTTCTTAGCTTCATTTCCATGAAGCTATTTAAATATGTTCAATATACTTTGCCTTTAATGCTGCTGCTGTTGACGGTGATCTCTTTCTTTTTTTCTTTCTTATATCTTTGTTCATCATAAATCATCTGTCCTATTGAGGCCTCAGGACCATGGCAGGATCTCATGACTACAAGAATTTTACAGAAACACATTTTTTAATAGGAAAATATTTTATATACCAGGTGGTTCACAAGCTATGGGTTGTAGCTAAATACTTTTTTTTCCTAAAAACAAAAAAAGTCAAGTTTTTAAATTACTTACCTTATTAAAATGAAAAGTGCTATACTTAACCTTTTAAAGGAAAGACCTGATTTGCTTTCTCCCTGTTTGGACTATTTTTATACTTTAATCTCTTAAACTATCAGGAAAAAAACCAAAACTTTACACCATTGATTTAGTAATTTTGAGGCATAGGTTAGCTTACATAGTGAAAGATGTGCCAAATTTTCTCTTCAAATGCCACCTTCTCAACCAATTTATAGCTAAGACAGTGTCCTCTGACTGATTACTCTGAATTTTGATTTAAGATATATATAGGCCCAAGAAATGAATTACATGTGCAGTGTGTGTTACTTTATATGCCAGTCATTTATCAATGAAATACATATAATGCCAGACTATATTATGGGTTGTATTGATTTCTTTTATGGTAGACCTGTTAATAGGAAAAAAATACATCAAATCAGAACTGTGTGTGTGTGTGTGTGTATATATATATATAGAGAGAGAGAGAGAGAGAGAGGGAGGGAGAGCGCGCACTTACCTGAAGTCAATGGCTTGGGTTTTAGTGCTGTATCATTTCTCTAGTCAGTTCTGTGTCGTGTGACTTTGGACAAGGCACTTCATCTCTTTGGGCCTCCATTTCTCCATTTGTAAAGCAAGGAGCTGGAAGTAGATGATGACTGAGATTCCTTCCTGCTCCCACATGCTTGGGTCCAATGACCCTACCCCTCTGCTGGTCCTGCCCACGTGTTGGTGCTATAAGCTGTTTCAAATATATATAAAATTGGTTTGTCTGTAATGTGTGCTCATTTAATAGCTTATAAAAGGCCTTTTTGTTATACAGTACTTTTCCCCCTAGTTTTATGGACTTGGTTCCTGTAATGGTGTCTTGTTTTTAGCCATGTAACTACAAACATATATTCTCTTGATGTCTCAGTAAATTTGCATTTGGTATATCATTGATGAGATTTTGTTATTTGTTAACAGTCTTGGCTACTCATCTGTCCAGCATCTTATTAACCTTAACACTGTGATCGTTTGGAAATCTGTCCTATGGAAAGAATAAAAGTATTCACTTCACAGCTAGCATGTTCACAGATTTGAAAGAAATTCCATTAAAAGCACTGTTGCTTTCTTTATTGGGTCAGTGCCTCATTGTATCGTCTACCTGTGTTTTGCTCAATAACTTAATAAAAAGCCATTTCTTTTCCTTTTTCCCTTCATTCATTCCATTAACATTTTCTGAGCACCTGCTAGGGAGGAAGGTGCTGAGAGGTAGGCTCTGGTGGCCCTCCCATGAACAAGACACACACCAACCTGTGAGAAGCTCACAGTCCCAGCGCAAGGAGTGTGGGGAAGACAGATACATAAACTAGTCATCACAGTATCCTGTGACAAGCGCCGTAACTCAGGTGAACACAGAGTGCTGGGGGGGGGAGGGCAGAGGAGGCAGGGAGTAGCCCCACATCAGGGAAGCCCTGTGAGAAGGCTTCCAAGCAAGGCGGTGTTTAAGCTGAGTCTGAAAGATGAAGAAGAAACACAGTGCGCACTGGAATGCAGTCTTGGGATGAAAGGAGGAGAAAAGTGGCCTTGAGGCTAGTGTGCAGAAGGTCTCCCATGCTACTCGCCCATCCTGTAAATGAGGAGGAGGCTGCAGAGGCTGTGACGTACTGGTTGCCGGCCTGTGGAGGGCTGTTTCCCATGCTGGGACCCAGCTGTGACCATGGAAACAGATAACAAGTGGAAAGTTCATTAGACTCCTGGTGACTCATATTCGCCCATGTGTTTGCAGAAGGGGCCCGACTCCTCTGCCCCACCCCCAGGGCTGGGATTCCCACAGAGACCAACGAGGTGATGGCAGCCCCGAGCCACCAGTTTGTGAAGCGGGCAGGCTACAGAGGTGGCTCCACACCTGAGAACCAGTGTTCACGCACTCATAAAGGGCAGGATCAAAAGATAGTCACTCAGCCCTTTCTCGTAGAGAACTGAAGAATTTAGATACTTTGGTTATGAAAAATAGGCAACAACTGATGCAAGCACTTCACCAGTTCTGACCAAGTGTGGAGGTCCTTGTGACTCAGTGGAGGACAGCTGTATTGGGGGTGGTGGATGGGATTGGGTAGGGGACACTTTTTCAAAGGTGGCAGGAGTGAGGGTCACGAAGCTGAGAGGGGTAGAATGTTTAAGTAAACGATGCAGGTGAAATGTACACTGCCTTAACGTTATGAACAAAAAACTCAATCCTAGCACTCTGGGAAGCTGAGGCAGAAAGATCGCTTGAGGCCAGGAGTTCTGGATCAGCCTGCACAAGAGCAAGACCCCATCTCTACCAAAAAAAAGAAAAATTAGCCAGGGTGTCCTGGCACATGTCTGTAGTCCCAGCTACTCGGGAGGTTGAGACAAGAGAATCACTTAAGCCCATGAATTTGAGGTTGCAGTGAGTTATGATGCACTCTAGCCTGGATGACAGAATGAGACTCTTCTAAAAAAAAAATTTAAAGAAAAAGGGAAAGAAAGAAAAAGAAGCTAGAGCCTTCAGGGAGTGATGGGAACTTGGTGTGGAGACTCCTGTCACTTGGCCTTTCAGCTCTTCTGGATGTGGGCCATGATCAGTTTTTCCTAGGCAGGACAGTCAGTTATGCATAAACACATGGGTATCCAAGCCAAGTCTTTTTATTTGGGGCTCTATAAGCCTTGTTTATGGCCAGGTAGACAGTCTTGCAGATGTGTCCCTCACTCCCTATGCCCAGGTTCACAATATTCCCCAGCACAGCCCTGACCACGTCTGTAGAACCTAATCCCATTGTCAACTCTGGCCATCTTTGCTCAGCCTCGTGTGGCTAGTGCCTTTGCCTTGTTTTCAGGTCATGGCCCTTCTTGCTACCCTACCCCTTCACCACTGTGGGTGACAACCTTTGCCTTCACATGAGCCCCTTGGCCCCAGTTACTATCTCCTTATCTGAGTCACTCAAGCCTATTAAGACCATTTAACTGTAGGCCAGCCCTGGGCAAACGTGCATTTAGGCTATGGAACCTTCACCTCAACTATCAATTTTTTCAGAAACCAATATTTCTCTACCCTGAAGGAAAATGCAGTCCAAGCAAATTCATGCTGAAGTGCTGATGACTTAATGCATTGGTCCACAGAAGTCCTTTGGCACTATAAAATGGAACTCTGGAGAGAGCAGCGCTTAGCACAAAGCAATGGACGTTAACAGTGAAGTTTTAGGCATTGAGAATTAATTTTACATATGAAGTGTTCCTATACCCTCTGAATTCTCTTGAAGAATGTGTTCAATGACGAAAGCAAGTAATTGAAATGGTTGTGATCCGTAATGGTAAAATGCCAGGTTTGGAAGTCTAGGAAATTCACAGCTGAGACATCTGTGTGCAAGTTGCTACTTTTAATATCTAAAGCCAATTACCACTCCCCCCTCCACTCTCACACCTGGTTTAGTGATAGGAGGGCTAGAAGACCTTAAATCTGGTCTTAACAGAGGATATTAGCCATGTGACATCACAAGGGCCTTGTGGATCTATAAGTTTGTGTACTGGGGCAGGCCTAAAGCTGTCACTCCCTGTACAAATATGAGCAGTGCTACCTCCTTTGAGCCAGGTGCTGACAGACTTGGTCATTACTGTCCCCTGGGATCAAGGTAAGGACAACTTTAAGTAAAGGTTGGCATGTGAAATTTAGGTAATACACATATTAATATTCTAACTTATCTTACTAGCTGTTTATTTATATGTAATAAGAAAACTAGAACTAGTACCTTGTGATATAGTTTCTTTCTCAAATAAGTTTAAATTAAAAGTAGATGAAATTTAACCCCATTTTACAGATGAGGAAAGTGAGGCCCAGAGGAGTTAAGAAGGTTATGCTACAGACAATTTATATTTTTTTACATGGAAGTATGTAACACCACAGCTTCTACTTGGATATGGCAAAAATTGTAAAGAAGCCATACACTATGTTAGAAGACAAGCATCCCTTTTGAGAACCTCACTCCAAGACTTATCTATGTAGAGCAGTCGGGTTCACGTTTCTACTTTTAACTTTGAAACATTTTCCCATGGCCAATGCATTAGACGTGCTTTGTTCTAAATAAACCTTTTAGATCTGACATCAGTGAAGTATATACTGGGCCATAGAGCATCTGTGAGTTCATAGAACATCTGTGAGTTTCAATATGGGCCATAGAACATCTGTGAGTATTTACAGACGTTTGCACAAGGCACTGGGGAAAGGAGGGACCCAACACTGAATTCAGACACCAGGCTGGGCATTTTGCATGTGTTCTCCCATTTAAACCTCACAAAACACTCTTTAAAGGAAAGTAGATATAATTTAACCCCATTTTACAGATGAGAAAACTGAGGCCCAGAGAAGTTAAGAAAGTTATGCTAGATCTACAACTAAAAACTACAAATCCTAAGTGCATATACCTAGGTCAGCCAGATTCTACAGCCCACGGACAGTTTTCATATTTGTAACATGGTTTGAATAGGAGGTTAAAAAAAAAAAGACAACACTTTGGGAATTTTAAAATTAAGTAAGGTAAGATAAGCAAATAATTTCTTCAGTAGCCAAAAGTATAATATCCTGGGCCTTGAATAATACAAATAAACAGTCGTATATTGGAGGTATTTGCTATTACCAGGTATTATTATTAGCATTTTGTATTTATTCTTTTAATTCTCACAGCAAATCCAGGAGATAACTACTATTATTAACCCTATTTTACATATTAGAAAATAGAAGCTTGACGAGATCCAGAAGTGTGCATCTGATATGCTTAAAAAAAACCCCTGCATTTTGCATGGTAGACAGATAATGTAAAAAAAAGAATACATAGCTTGGAGTCAGAACATGTATGTTCTGGTCTGTTTGGCACTAATTGTCATGTGACCTTAGAACACTTATGACTTCTAGTCTGTTTCCTTACTATTAGAAAAACGATTTAAACCAGGTGCAGTGGCTCACACCTATAATCCCAGCACTTTGGGGGGAGCCTTCAAGGTAGGAGGATCCCTTGAGACCCGGAGTTTGAGACCAGCCTGAGCAACATAGTGAGACTCGTCTCTACAAAAAATAGAAAAATTAGCCAGCCATGGTGGCATGCACCTGAAGTCCCAGCTACTCAGGAGGCTGAGGCAGGAGAATCACTTGAGCCCAGGAGTTTGAGGTTGCTGTGAGCTATGATGACACCACTGCATTCTAGCCTGGGTGATAGAGCAAGACTTTGTCTCAAAAAAAAAAAAAAAAAAAAAAAGACTCAGGCTAGGTTATTTTTAATGTTTCCTCTAGCTTTAAATTTTATATAAATCTGCGAGAGGAGAACAACCCTCCTACCATCTCCAATGCCATCTTCTGTATTTCCCTCCTTGAACTGGAAATCAGGAGGAGAAAAACCAAAGTCCAGGGTATGGAGTCAGAGAAGGGTATGTGGGTTTGCTGCATATAATTAAAGATATTTAAAAGATATTTAAAGAATCACTTCCCGATACTTCAGCTACTGACTCATCAGCAGGACTGGAAAGAATTTTTAAGGAAAAATGAATTGCAGAAAGGTATTTTGAATATTGACTGCCTACAACTAATAAAATTATGTAAACAAAGTTCTGTGACAAACTTTGTCAATGACACCTTACGAGTTCATAAACATAATTATATAAAAAAAGAAAAATACCCCACTCAAACATTAAATGTGAATGACGGCATTTTTTATAGAAGCAGGTCAAAGAGGATTTCATTCACTTGTTGAGCTCCTACTAGGAGTGAGTAACTCCTACTAGCACTGTGGTAGGAGAAACCCCAGGAAAAAATGAGGATCTCCCAGGATCATGGAGGTGGGGTAGTGGGGGAGGGGAGTAGGAGGTACACAGATACATTATTATGCGATGTGTTAAAGGCTATTATAGGAAGTTGCTCTGCCTGAATGAGTCAGAAAAGGTTTCACGGAGGAGACAGCCCAACCTGTCAGTTGGGCTTGTAAGGATGAGCAGGAGTTTGTTGGTAAACAATAAGGAAAAGGTTTTGTATTTTTTTTTTTGAGACAGAGTCTGGCTTTGTTGCCCAGGCTAGAGTGAGTGCCGTGGAGTCAGCCTAGCTCACAGCAACCTCAAACTCCTGGGTTCAAGCAATCCTCCTGCCTCAGCCTCTCGAGTAGCTGGGACTACAGGCATGCACCACCACATGCCAGGCTAATTTTTCTGTGTATATTAATTGGCCAATTAATTTCTTCCTATTTATAGTAGAGACGGTCTCGCTCTTGCTCAGGCTGGTTTCGAACTCCTGACCTCGAGCAATCTGCCCGCCTCGGCCTCCCAGAGTGCTAGGATTACAGGCGTGCGCCACCGTGCCCCACCAAGGAAAAGGTATTGTCAGCAGTGAAAATAGTGTGTGCAAAGCCCTCAGTTCTAAAGAAGCCTGGGGTGTCAGGGCAACAGAGATCTCCATGACAGAAGTAAGTGGTTGAGGCTAGGAAGGAAGGTTGGGCAAAATCATCATTGTATCGGAGAGGTGGATAGTTGATAGAGATTTTTGAACAGGGACTTGACATCTTGACGTGATAACCTTTGTTATCACGAAGATAATTAGAGTGAACAAGGAGAATAAACTGTAGTATGGGAGGCAGTAGTATTTCATTATTCTTATATTAGTCCTTGTTTAGCTCCTTCTCTATTCCAAACCCTTATAACCCTCCTTATACCTCGAACACTATTTATCTCCTTTCTACTGTGTAATCCTGCCTTCTTTCTCCTTCAAAAAAAACATTGGGCCATCTGGCCTAAATTCTTGAAACGTCTCTCTCCCCACATCCATCGCGAATCCAATGGGAAGATACTCTGATGGTGTGATGGAGACATGGACAGGTGTCTTAATCACATTGATCCAAATATCTTCCATCAGACACAGGCTGAGAGCAACACCCACCCCCCTCCCCACCATCCCCCAACCCTGGTCAATGCCAAGCCCTCCAGCTAGTCCCTTATCCTTTTCTCTCCATCTTTACCAAAACTTTCCAATGGTCTCCCTTCCATCTCCCATCTTCCCAAGGGACTACAGTCTGGCTAGTACTCCCACCACGGTAATGAAACTGATCTCACCAAGCAAAATGACCCTAGCGAACTCCTAACTTCTGAATTTAGTGGAGCCTTTCAGTCCCTGCTTCATGGACCCCTCTAACAGTGTGAATCTTTCTCCTGCATAAACTCACCATTCTGTACCACCAGCTTCTGGGACACTAGACTCTCCTTTTCCCTCCTCTGTCTCCTCTTCCTAGGATCTGTCCCTTTAATTTTCACCCTCAGTCCCAAGTTTCTGTCCTCGGCCCTTTTGCTGCTCTTCCCACTTTCCCCACTCTTCCTGGGGAGTTGACTCCCCTCTCTTAGCTGTTACGTGATGAGGATTCCCAGATCCAAACATCCAGCCCCAATCTCTTGTCTAAGCATGAGATGTATCTGTCCTACTGCCTACTGGACATTTTTAACAGATAGTCACCAAGGACCTCAAACATAATGAGTCCAAGACTAAACCCATCTCCCCTCCCTATTATCACTAAATTACCTGAGCTGGAAACCTGAGAGGCAATCAAGAATTACCCCTCATTCCTTTTCTGCAACCCTGAAATCCCTCAGTCCACCATATTTTTAGGTGCAAACGAAACTAAGCATATAACTGAAAATCCATGGGCCCAACTTCAGGTACAGTTGAATCCTAAAACTCTGCTTCCAGGTTTCTTCTCTGCTCTTTTTTCTATTTATTAGTTTTTTGTTTTGTTTTGTTTTTTCGGGGGGGGTGGGGTGGTGACAAGGTCTATGTTGTCCAGGTTGGACTGGAACTCCTGGGCTCAAGCAATCCTTCCACCTCAGCCTCTCCAGTAGCTGGGATCATAGGTTAGACATGCACCAGTGTGCCTGGCCCTGCCCTTTTATCTTGAATAGACTTATTCTCTGTGGCAGGCAGGCAAGATAACTGCCAGCAATCGTAGACACTTTTTTTTTTTTTGAGTCAGAGTCTTACTCTCTTGCCTGGGCTAGAGTGCCGTGGCGTCAGCCTAGCTCACAGCAACCTCAAACCCCTGGGCTCAACCAATCCTACTACCTCAGCCTCCTGGCTAGCTGGGACTACAGGCATGTGCCACCATGCCCAGCTAATTTTTTCTATATATATTTTTAGTTGGTCAATTAATTTCTTCCTATTTTTAGTAGAGACGGGGTCTCGCTCTTGCTCAGGCTAGTTTTAAACTCCTCACCCTGAGTGATCCACCCACCTTGGCCTCCCAGAGTGCTAGGATTACAGGCATGAGCCACTGCGCCAGGCCTCGTAGACACTTCTATCAACCCAACTCCGGAAGAGATGCCCTACACTGGCAGAAAAGTCTCAGGAAGGTCTCTGATTGGCCAGCTGAAGTCACATGTCTACATCTGACCCAATCACCATGGCTGGGAGGATTGGCCAGGTCTATAGGACAAATTTACCCTTGCGGCTGGGTGAGGGCTGTTAAGAAAAAAGTTTGGCCGCCGAAGAGGGAGGGGAGCAGGACAGACAAGAACAATAAATAGCTGTCCCTTTACATTATCTCCCCTTAAATCCTTTCGGGTACGCTGTGGCCTAGGCAATTGAATCCGCCAGAGAATTGTGAACCATGGAACACTCAAACTTGAAACTTTTTTCTACATAAAATCCTCAGAGCCTCCTCACTGCCTGCAGGGGAAAGTCCAAGCTCTTCGGTCCCTCGGTGATCTGTCTCTATCCACCTTTTCAGCCTGCCTTTCTCCAATTCCTTCCTTAACACTTAATCCTGTAGTAAACACACAGACTAGAAGAGTCCTATGTCTGCCACACCCTTGTCCCCTGATGAAGTCCTCCTAATCATGCTTCAAGACTCTCATCAAACATCACCTTTTCCTGGAAGGCTTCCTGACCTCCACCCTACACACACACACACACACACACACACACACACACACACGCACGCGCACACACACACACACACACACACACACACAGTGTGCATGTCCAAACTTGCCATGACTCCACACTTGAAAATTATCTGTCAGTTTCCTGTACTTCCTATACTGGACTGCAGGTGAAAGTGTACCCCAATCATCTTAGGAAACTCTAGTGCACTTCTTGGCACACAGTATGTGCTCAGCTCTTGATTTTGAAAAGAAACTATTCTGATAGTCCAAATGAGAGAGAAAGAGCTAAATTAAGTTAATGGAAATGGAGAGGAGAAACTATATTAATGAAAATGAACATAATTTAATTGAATGGTGTCTAGCCGACTCAGATATGTTGGGCTATGTAGTTTATTGTAGTTTTCTTTTTTACTTATATAACCCTCAAATTTGCAAACATAGAATAATTGCATAGCATACATACACATACACATAGAAAACCACGAACTCGTGGGAGCTGTGATTGTTATTAGATTGCATGTAGTGAGTGCTTCTAATGCTTTCCGGGCATTGTTTCCTTTAACTTTCACAACCACAATGGCATAAGCCTTGTTTATTTTCTCCATTTGATGGGAGAAATAACTGAGGCTTAGAGAAGTTACACTAACTTTCCCCCATTCTAGGATCCAGGATCTGAGCCCAGTTCATTCTGATTTTCAAAGACCACTGTCTTAACTGCTATGCTCTTATTCTTTATCTTTTGCCAGCCCTGTCCTTAATAAAAGTTACACAAAGAGGCAAAATGAAATCAGAAGACTCTTCTCCAGGTGAGCCATTTCTTCTTTCTTTCTTTCTTTCTTTCTTTCTTTCTTTCTTTCTTTCTTTCTTTCTTTCTTTCTTTCTTTCTTTCTTTCTTTCTTTCTTTCTTTCTTTCTTTCTTTCTTTCTTTCTTTCTCTTTCTTTCTTTTTTATTTCAGCATATTATGGGGGTACAAATTTTAAGGTTTCAATAAATGCCCTTCCCCCCCACAAGTCTGAGTTTCCAGCATGACCATCCTCCAGATGGTGCACATCTCACTCATTATGTATGTATATACCCGCCCCCTCCCCCCTCCCACCTGCCCAATACCCTATTACTGTAGTACCTATGTGTCCACTTAGGTGCTGCAGGTGAGCCATTTCTTGCTGAGTGCTTATTTCAATGGTTGTAAGATTACAATACGGTGATATAATAGTGTGTTAAGCAATGCTGCTAAGAAAGTTTGCTGCTTTTCTGTATAAATTCTTTCTCAGGTCCTTAATTCTAAAAAAGATGTTAGCAATGAAAGCACACAAGGACACAGTGATCGTTTTTTTTTACAGTGATCCTTAGAACTTTTCCAGTTCTGAGATGAAAGAGAACAATTCTTAGAAATCTCTCCTCCTAGCTTTTAGTTTTCCTGAGGCTCTGTCCCACTTAATGGATAAGTAAAAGATTAGATTCAATTAGTTTCAGCCTACCTCAGGCTAAGCTCTGCTCTCCAATTGGCCTCTTTAAGAGACAGCTCTAGTATAAAGAGGACTGAGTTTGCAGTAAATTCTGATTCTTCTACTTCCTTGCCATGGGACTGTGGAGATATTCCTTGACCTTGCTGAGATTCAGTTGCTTAGTAGAGAATCAAATGAGTTAATAAATGTGAAAGCCCATTGTAAGAAAGAAAATGCTAGTGGATTTAAGAAAAATAGAAACCCCACTTACTTCCCAGCCCCTACTATGTGCCTGACACTGAGCACACTCCTTGTATAACAATAACAGGTTGTTTTTATCATGCTGATCAGCTTCTTCCTGGTCTTTAAAGTGCAGGGCACCGTGTCTAGTTCATAAGAGATCTGTTGATCTGTCAGTTCAAGGAGAGGTGAGAACCATTCTGTGTGTGGACTCTCCCACCTCTTGTAGTTCTTGCACCTTAGTTAACTAAGAAATTCTAACTCTGTCCCCAGGTAGCAAATGGTTCTGATACACCTCTTCCCTGGGAATCCCTGCAACTTTTGCAGAGAAATCTGCATTCCTCCTGGTGGGCTGACATCAAGAGAGACTGGGAACTGATCATGTAGTGGAAGCTTCTCCCTGTCTAACCCCTGAGATTTGTAGAGTGTCTCTGCTGAATCTTCAGCTGGAAGAACTCCAAGAGAACATGCAGTGTTTCTCGAACTTTCTTTATAATGAACTTCCTTTATAATAGGCATTACCTGAAATACTTGTTTAAAAAATAAATTCTCTGATGCTCGCTTCAGCAGCAGATATACTAAAAATTGGGACAATATAGAGAAGATTAGTGTGGCCCCTGTGCAAGGATGACATGATGAAAACAATTAAAAACATAAAAATAAAAAATAAATAAATTCTCTGGCCTGGGCAACACAGCTAGACTGTCTCTATAAAAACCAGAAAAATTACCTGGGTGTGGTGGCTCACACCTGTAGTCCCAGCTACTCAGGAGGCGCAGGTTGAAGAATTATGCGAGCCCTGAAATTTGAGGTTACAGTGACCTAGGATTGGATCACTGCACTCTATCGTGGGTGACAGAGCGAGACACTGTCTCTTAAAAAAAAGGAAAGAAAGAAAGAAAAATTACTAGCCTTATCCTAGCCTCACTTAATGGAAGGCTTCCAGGAAGGGGTCTTGAAACTGCATTTTTAATAAGCACCACAAGGCCTTATTATCATCAGAAGAGTGTGAGAAATTCTGACAGTGTAAACTCTTCATTTTACACAGGGAGATTCTGAGCCTCAGACTGAGAGATGTTTGTTGTTGGGGGTGGGGGTAAAGGGTGGACCACAGATGCCTAAAAGAATTAGGGAGGGAAGTACCTCAGTCCAGCGAGCTATAATAGGGAGGGGCGAGGTCTGTGGCAATTCCTAAGGGGGAGGGGCCTCCTTTCAGCTCCAGCCAATTACCTCCATGCAGAATGTACACCATTGTCACCACATACAGGAAGTTTTCAAGACAATAGAAATCAGGATTTTGCTAAGAAATTTACCCATGTTTAAATGTTTACAACTGATTTTTTTTTTAAAGCTGTTAAACATTGTGTGAACCAAATTTCTCCTAGCTACCAGTTTCCATCCTCACGTTAGGACTTTGTGAGCTATAGTATCTTATCCTTGACTGTCTCATGGTGGTGACAGCACCGTGTCTCCTCTCTTAGCTCTACCAGTGATTTTTTCCAATGGCTTTCTGTCACCTAGCAGAGAAAAGCATGGCTTGCTGGAAAATCATGCTCTGGTTCCTACTATCTTTCCCACTTCATCACCCACCATTGGAGAACATGTTTGCATCCTGGTCTTGCCACTTACTAACTATATGATTCTGAGCAAATTAATTTCCCTGTACATCAGTCTTTTCACCTTCAAAATGGGGATAATAATAGCACTTACTTCCACAGGGCTGTTGTGAGCGCTAATGAGTTGCTGTAGGTAAAATGCTTAGTGTTCAGCATGTAGCAAGCCCTGTGTAAGTCTTGTTGTCCCCCAGAAGCTAGGCTCAAAATGCTTTGAATCTGCGCCCTTCTGAGCTGTAGTTCTTCCTCCTACAATAAATGTCCTTCACGTTCACCTGGCAAATCTCTTCGTCTTTCGGGTCTCACTGAACCTGGCAAACATTCCCGGACTGCAGGAACACTTAGGTCTTGAATATACCCCATTATCACTTGTCGCCCAGGATTACAGGTATCTTTCCTAAATTGTGCACAACCTTGAAGGCAAATGCTTTTTCACTTTTGTAGCCTTGGGACCAAACACAGTGCCAGGTACATGATAGGCATTCAATAAATAGCATTAAAGGAATGAATGTGCTTATCTGTTTTTAAAAAAATGTGCTTATCACAATTTCCCTATAGATTATAAACCTCTTAAGGACAAGTACTTCCATAGGCTACATCTTTGTATTCTCTGCCGCACCTAGCAGAATTATATTCAATATTCAATCAATCAAGTGTTTTTGTGCTATTGAAAAATACAATGCTAGCTTCTGATCAGAGAGCTTCCAACCTTTTTCCGTTCTATTTCTATATATTCTCCAGAGATTTGTATCCTTTGAATTCAATAACTGTTTTCTGGACTTTTTGTATGTTGCTGGGCATTTTCTGCTTTGGACAATATGTATCAATGTACATATCTCATTTCTTCACTAGACTGTGAGGTCCTGGAGACCAGAGTATTTTCTGATTTCCTTGTAGAATTCAACATAACCAGCACCTTTGCCTACAGTAAGTAAGCCTACTTGGTGGTTTTCATTAATACAACCTTTTTCACAGAAGTTCTTGTTTATCAAAAGATTGTTAAAAAGAAAAAGAAAGTCAAGCATGGTGGCTCACACCTGTAACCCCAGCACTTTGAGAGGCCAAGGCAGGAGGATCACTTGAGCCCAGGAGTTCAAGAACAGCCGGGGCAATATAGCAAGACCCCATCTGTAAAAAGAAAAACTTTTAAATTAGCTGGGCGTGGTTGTACACACCTGGGGTCCTAGCTATCAGGGAGGCGAGGCAGAAAGATGGCTTGAGCCCAGGAGTTTGAGGTTACAGTGAGCTCTGATCATACTACTGCACTCCAGCCTGGGCGACAGAGTGAGACCTGATTTCTTTACAAAAAAAAAAAAGAGAAAACAGATTCAATTCTTAATCTGAGGGAACTGGCTTGGTGTCAGATCATGCCATTAAGTTTTGTTCATGTGAAGAAAACATGTCTCACTGCTTGCAGCCTTTTACCATATATCAAAGAATAAAATTTAACCCATGTAGTTAAGAAAATTAAGGAAACAATTACTTTACCAGGGTTACAGTAGGCATCTCAAACCATGCTTTGGAAATACTTTCAAATGACAGTTTACAAACAACTCTTTCCTAGAAATGGCCTTCTTTTCTTGATTCGAGAAATAATGTATGTATTATAGGAGATTAACTACTTCATGGCTCCTGTCATTATGAAAGTTTAACTTACTGAGGGCCTTGGTTAATTATAAAAAGGAGGAGGCAATGCTATTTATGGCACTGAAGTGGAGGTGCCAGTGGAAAAAATAGGTATTTTCCAATTTTCAACATACAATACACCTTAGGTAGATGAGGGGATTTTTGTTCTTACTATAACATTTCTACCTAGCTGGCAGTAAGTAGGTTTAATGTTTTTTAAGGAGACCAATGAGGAATATTAATATCAATTAGAGATGAAGCCATTCAGGTAATTTTATACTTGTTTATAATTAACTGTTTCATGATTAGATTTTTCAATGTTGTGTGTGTTAACTTTGTGTTAGGTTCAATCAGGAAAGAAAAGCAACAGTTAAAACCTAAAACAAAAACAACAGCATTGCATTAATTGTTGAGATTTTCCTCAAACAAAACAATCTGAAGAATATAAACTACTACTACTTCATTTCTAAGCAGTATGAATTTTGAAGAGATTCACAAAACCCCTTTTTAAAAGTATAGATATATAAACGTACATGTTATAAGCAACAGACAGCTCTCCGATGTCTTAAAATTCTTCCTCTTGTTATCACTTGGGTACTCATCATGTGCCAGGTAGTTGCATTCATTATTTCTAATCATGTATTTATTCAACAAATATTAATTCAGTACCTACTCCTTGCTGGCACATGTGTCGACTACTGGGCTACAACCATTAGATATTAGTCCTGCCTTCCATGAGGTTCCAGAATTGTAGGAGAGGCTACAACTCTGCAAGATATGTAATTTGATCTCCATTTTATGGAAAGCAGGATGGAGGATTAATCAAGACTGGCTGTTGGCATGCTTTCCGCCAGGCAAAGCTGCTTTCTCCACTCTGCCTACCTAGTTTCACTCATCTTTGCAGAAACGGTTTTTATCAAATAGTTGTGAAAAAGGATAAAAACTCCCTGAGTGGAAAGGCAAAAAATCCCTCTGTTTAAAATTTACCACTCTCAATCTTTTGGTAATATAAAAACAATTATTCAATACCAGCTATATTCCAGACTGGGCATTGGCTTAAAAGAAAAAAGGATACAAGCCTAAATAAGGCCTAAAACCCACATTTCTAGCAGATGTGGAAAAACAGAAACATAATTGCAACATGAAGGGCTTAGGGGCCTATGTTATTCCTAAGATATGCAGAAGCTTGGAGTTATTGGTGTTGGTTGATTTTTCTCTACTTTTTCCTGATTGTATGTAGTCATGACAAGGCTGGGAGACAGATGGCAAAGGAGCCATGGGGGTATGGTTTGAGAAGTAGGCAAAGAAAAATCCTATGGACCAAAGCTCTACTAGGCCTTGCCTCAGTAAGCATTTTTGCTTTCTTTGGCTATGACTAGATGAGATTATTGCAGTTAATTATCAAGCGACTGTTCTAACTAAAAGATGATTGTTGTGCTAAAACCTTTCTTTTGCTTTTCTGCCATCTCTCCCACCTGATATAATTTAATTTAACCAGACCCTTCGGAACCATAGTAGAAAGGTTCAGCTAGAAGGTACAAAGCTCTAGGGAGAGATTAAGGGCATCAGAAGACTGCCAGGCCACTTCCCTGTTTGCTCGGTAAATATGGTTCTGCAATGTGCAGTCTTGGTTTCTTAGTCACTTCCTCATTGGCCTTCTTACCTACAGCCCCTCATCCCAATCACCAGCTTTCACAGCTTCTAGAACACTGATCATGCCACTTCCTCCGGGAAGGCCTCTGCTATCTGCCTGAAGTTTACAGAAGGAAGCCCAAATGCATAACGGTGAGGCAGGATGCCCTTCATAGCCTGGGCCTAATCCCCACCTTCCTTTGCAGCTATCTCTCCCTTATCTTTCCACACCAGAGGCACACACAGAATCACTCTGTGTTCCCTGACCACGTTGTGATCTTTCAGGCCTCCACACCTTTGCACAAACTAGTGCAGCTACTAGCAATATCCCTTTCCTCGCTAGCTAGGAAAAGGAAACTCATTTTTTAAGACCCAAATACAATGATCTCTCCTCAGTAAAAACTTCACTGGTCTTACAGGTAGCTTTGGTCACTCTCTCTGCTTTTTCAACATTTTGCATATAATTTTATTATTACAGCACTAATATCATTGAACTATAATATTCAAATTTTGCAAGTTGAATCTCTAATCATTTTTTCCTAACAGCAGCCCCAGTTGCTCTTAAGTCACCTGTTTTTTTGACTTTGGACCTAGTATAGAGCAGAGCATCAGTAAAATATGTTAATAATGTCCAAGCTAAAAGAAACAAAAGCACACATTGAGAAATGATGCAATTATTCCATACCAGTTTATTTTAGGCATTGTTTCAAAAAATTTATAGCATAAATAACTTTTCATGTCATAAAATAACTTAGTACGATTTATAATAAAACTTTTGAGAATTAGCATCTCATCGAAATACAATAAAATATGGTTTTAAAATATGATGAACCCATTCAGCTTTTCTTTGTTTTTTTTGAGGGCATATAAACCAAAAATACCCAAAGTATGGCTGCACATTTAAACTTTAACAAAGCATATTTGGTTTATTTTAATGTAACTCAACCATCCTAAATTAATACATAGTTTTCCTTCCTGCGTGGTTCTCTGTAATTTTTGTTCCTTTTGACTTGTATTTCTGTTTCAACACAGCTTCCTTCTTCATTTTCACCTCTATCCATCTGCAAAGTCATCTATCTCCGGGCCCCCAGAACATGTAGTTGAACTCACTCAGCCCCTTGACATCAGTTTCTGTAATCCTTGCATCAGTGTAGGGAGTAACTGCTTGAGTAACTACAAAGGTATTTCAAAAACTTCAGTGCAATTTGGTTCAGTTATTTTCATTCAGATGCCATCACCGTTCAGGGAGGTTAATCACTGGAACCCACTGATCCATGTAGCGGCTTTCCCGGCAAAAACAAATAAGTTGACTTAAGGCAGGATCCTTCCATTGCGACGAATGTGGATTCTGGGAACAAATTTAGAAAAATAAACTCACTATTAAAAAAAAAAATCACCATTTGCTAATCATTATACTACTTTGGAGGGGAAGACACTTGAACATTCTATATTTTGGCTATGTGACAGGGAGACAAGTTACAAGCACAAAAAATAAAGTTTTGTCTAGGTAGTTAGGTTTCCTGCAAAATTGTCACGGGTATTTATCTATCAAACTACACTCTGCAAAGACTGAACACTTGCCATCTGCGATGAGCCACATACATGTTTGCGTGATATCCTTTCAGTTTTGCATAAGAGTATCTTGTGTATCCTGGCAGAGAGCCCTGAGTGAAAGTTTTGGGAAAGATTTCCATGCTGCATGTACCATGAGATGAGAGGTCCTCAGCAGTTAAATGGAATTGCCAGCAGTTGTCTTCCCAAAAGACAGAGCAGTACTTTCCAGGACTAGCAAAATAATTAGGTTGCCACTTCCCCAATCAAAAAGGAGTAAAATTTAGAAGACAAAGGCAGCACACTTACCTATGAAAACACAATTTATCTACCTACCAAAGGTTTTTATCAGGAAAAAGAAAAAAAGGTCCATTTAAAAAATGCAAGATTGCAAAGAAAAAAAATTCCACTCTATCCTCTTAATGTATTTCTAGAGAATAAGGTCTGTCTCCTACACCATTTCTATTTTTAGCTTTGACTGGCAGAGAATGAAGCTGACTCCTTAATGAAGGGTGAGCCAGGAATTTATTTGGCTCTATCTAATCTGCCCTGTTAAAGGAATTAGTCACGGGAGGTAGTACAGATGTAGGTAGGGAGTAGCTGGGCTGACTGCTGACTCACAGGGATCTAGGGATCTCTTCCGCTGCTGGCAGCCTCCAAACATGCTTAGACATGTTCTGTACCAGAGAAAATCCCGATGATGAAACTAGTACATCTCGGCTGAAAGTCCAGCCGCTCATCGGCGGGGCAAAGGCAAGCACTCTCTTGACCCCCGCCCCTCTCAGACCTGCAGTCGGGGGCCGGCCCTGCTCCCTTCCTTCCCGGGTTCTAGCCCGCGCTCCCTCACCGTCACCAGCACGCAGTGCAGGTCCGGGGGCTGCGCGGCGCCCTCGCTCGCCGCCGCCGCGCTCGCGTCGGTCTCCAGGAGCAGGAGCTCGGCCAGCCGGCCCGGGTTGCTGACGCGCAGGATGTTGATGTCGTTCTCGCAGCAGAATGCCTGGATCAGGGTGAAGTGGATCTGCAGGGCCACATCCCTGTCGTCGTCCTCGTCCGCCGCCAGCAGGCACAGCACCACGTTATCGGGGTCGCTGGGGGCAGCGGGCGGGGCCAGTGACCACAGGGCCACGATCCGCCCGCGTGGGCGCCCGCGGCCCCGCCCGGGTCCCGGGGGGCGCCCCCCGGCTGGCTCGCTCCCCTGGGGCAGGCAGCCAGGCGGGCAGACGGACGCGGCCGAGGGCGGCGCTGCAGGGGTGGGAGGGGTGCCGCGAGGAGACACGCAGGGGCCCCACTTACACATTGAGCAGCTTGGCCGCCTCGTACACCCCGACGGTGATAGTGCGCTGACTCAGGGCTTTGCTGAGCACTTCCTCCAGGGCATCCCCCACCTTATCCATCCTACACGCCGGCAAAGGGGAGGGGGTCCCGTCAGCCCAGCTGCCCTTGGCGCCGTCGCCACCCTCAACCCTGCATCACCACTGACCCTCCCTCCCTCCCCGAGTGCAAGTGCCACCGTGCACCCGGGCTTTCCGCAGGCCCAGGGCTCCCCCGGCTCCGTCACCCCCATGACCCCTTGCAGCCCCTGTGAGGAGCCCCAAGAGTGCCCCCTGCCACCCTCCCCGGAGGACACTGCCACAGGCTGCGGGAGCCGCGGGAGCCGCACGGGCAGCGACGGCCACTTCTGCCCTCTGTAAAGGCCCCTGGCAGGACTCGGCCGGATTAGGGGGCAAATTCTTTCCACCCACGGGCGCCCTTGGGAGGCACCTCTGCAAACTTTCCCGCTCGTTCCCCTGCAAACCATCCACAGCCCGGCTGCACTCGGGCGCACGGGGAGCAAACGAGGACATCGGTCCGAAAAGGCCGCAGACCGACTTACCTTTCAGTCTTCTGCTCTCCAGCCGAGAATTCTTCCAAAGTCATATTGCAACTGCAGGTCGCCCACAGAGAGAGCGCGGCGTGCGGGCTGCTCCTGCCACCGTGCGCGCGCGGGCGCCTGCTCTCTGCTCCCGCTCACCCGCGCCGCGCCGCAAGCTCCGGCCCCGGCGCTCTCCGGCCTCCCCTCGCCCGCCCGCGCTCCTCCTCCAGCGCCCGCCGCCGCGCAGTTCTCCCTCCCGCCCCACTCGCTCGTCCGCAGGCTCTAGGGCCCTCGTCTCGCCGCCCGCCGCGACACCAACCCGGCAGCTGCCTCCCAGCCACTGGAGGACAAAAGGCCCCGCTCGCCGGAGTTATCCTGCCAAGCTTCAGCCAACCACCTCCCGCCTCATTTGCATACGGCGCGGCCATTGGGCTATGCAAATAAGTCTGCTCTGGCAATTTGGCCCCAGCTCCTGGAACTAGGCTAAGAGGAGCAGAAGGGGGAGGAGCCACGCGGGAGGTGACCCGAGGGGAGGGGGCGGTGCTGGTGCCGCAAGAGGTAGAAAGGCCGGGTCCCTGGCAGGCGGTCTTGCCAGGTTGGTGGGGGCCCTTTGGAGTGGAGGGCTTCGCAGTGGCAGGAGGTGTCTTCAACTTGGACCCAAGCAGCCTGCCAAGTGTTTTTCTAGTTGGTGCACTTTTTAAAAAAATTACCGTTTCGTGTCGTTTGTTTTAAGGGGTGGCTATTAAAATCTATTTCCAGGGTTAATGCACCCAAGTCTAGTAATTATTAGTAAGCGAGATTACATAAAGAAAAGTGTCTCCAGACCTCTGGGGCAAAGTTTACCTCAGAAGTGTTGTTTGTGTAAGTCTAGGCAAAGCTGCTTATTAGTAGTAGTATTATTTCGGTGCCCTGATGGCTGGTTTGATTTATTTTTGGAAGGTTGCAAGGGTTGGAAGCTCAAAAAAGAAAAACCAACACATTTGTGTTTAGTGATGGCAGGGAACCAAGTTGCAATCTTTTCCACTAAAAGCAGAAAGGCATCCCACCTGCCCAGTGTAATTCTGGAAAACTGTGCGCTGGGATAGGTGGAGAGCCAGGATAGGTGGGGACCTGGTGACCACATGTGTGAATCCCAGCCTGACAACCCAAATTCACCTTTCTGAAGGAGCCTTTCCCAAAGAAGGATCCTTCTGCACTTCTACCAGCTGAGAGACAAATGTCTGACACCCCCGCAAGCCACAAGTCTTAATTCAAAATGCTCTCGATATGCTCTAAGCTTCCCTTCATAAGGCATGTATGTCACTACCTTCCACAGAGAGCCTATGATCTCACTGTGAATTATTGATGTTGTTGCTGAATCATGAAGCTGTAGCTATAGGAAGTTTTAGTCATATGCTAAAATTTCACCTTTGAGATAATGGCAACTTGTAGGTGGAAAGCAGACCTTTATAACTGTAAGCAGTAGTTAGACATTTTTGAAAAACAAACTTTATAGACTCCCACTGAATAGTTTGAAAGCCCCTTCCTTTGTTTTATGAGTTTATGCAATAAATGCAAAAACATTTCTGAAGCCTACCGAAGTCACCAGAAGTAGTGAAAATGCCTCCCACATGCTTGCATTCAAAACAATGCTTGCATTATTAAGGTCACTACTCAGCCAAAGGTCACAGAAGAAATTTTTTGCAAAGGTACATGGGAGTTTTGCACCCTTATGTTTTTATCATTCTAGTTCTCTTGATCTTAATTTAGTGAAAATGGAAAGTGATAGGTCAGTTTTCTGGTTCATTTATTTGAGCTGCCATTTTGCACTCAATTTCTAACTGCGTTGTTAGAACATTTGAGTAAAGAAATGGTCGTGGTCAGTGCATAATTCACGCAAGGAAAATTGTGTACCTCACATTTATACCTTAAATCCTAGCATGTGATGTCTTTGTTAAAGAATTTCCTCAACACAGAAATTTAAGTAGGTACTGAAGCATTTTCAGTTTTGCAGACAAAACCTGAGTTACACAATCTGGCCTGAGTCATCATTTGGAGATTGTTGAACTGTTCTAAGGAACTCCAAGTGGTTGTATCCACTAGGCATTGCTTAGAAATTCTTTGGAAGGAAATGTGATCATAGCAAGCTGATAACAAATTAGGGATCATGTGAGTTTCTTGACAGGAGGGCATGTGGCTTATCAACTTGGTGTCCTCAGCACCTAGCACAATTCCTGCATTTAAGTGAAGCAGGCAGTGTTTATTGAGTCAAGTAGAATCTGAGAGTTAAACAACATCTCAGAATCCTGCTGTCCTGTGCATTGCATGAATTCTAAGATAGTCTACATTTAACTTTAGTTCAAAAACACTTTTTCATGTCCTACTATATACCAAGACCTGTACAATTCCTGGTCCTTTGCCTTTAAACAGCTTACTATCTAACTGGTATGTCCAGGCTTGAACTGGATTTTGGGACAAAATAGTATGCACTGTCATCAGCTAGCTATGCTGAAAGTCCCATGACTTTAGTCATCTGAATGGAAGCTGTAGGACAGTAGAACCCATGTATTGTTTACACCAATTCAAATGAACCAAAGTTCTAATAGTGCCCCGCCCAAGTCAACCATATGCAGTAAAAATGTGTTTTGAAATAGCTATTTATCATAGGCTTTGTCCCTCACTCAAAAACTATACTGCACACTATTTCCTGGGAAAGTTATTTGTTCAAGTGTTGTCGAGGTTTTCTCTGTGAGATAAGCTCAGGCTTCCAGTATTCAAAAATATTCATTTGTCATACTTTCTGACTCAGATATATTACATCATTTTACTCATTGCTGAGTCTACCTAGAATGTTTCATCAGTGATTATCTTCAAAGTTGGGCCTTGTGGCTGGAAGTAGAAACTGCTTTTAGCTACACAGTTAGATTGCAGTTATACATTAGAATGGTCATAGATGATTTATTTAATGCTCATTAGTCCTAGGGGGAGTTGGTATCAAATTATAAATCAGAGAAATTTTCCTAGATCATTATAACTGATATGTATATACTTTTTTTAAAATCAGTGTAATAACTCCAACATGTGAAGGCATTTTTAAAACTACTACAGGTAATCCTGAGTACTACAAGTACTCAAGTATATAGGACTAGAATGACCTTGTAGTAATGTTTGTAAGGATGCCAAATGGTTATATTTGGAAATCATATGGAAATATGTACTCAAGAATTTCTCGGCCGGGCACGGTGGCTCACGCCTGTAATCCTAGCTCTCTGGGAGGCCGAGGTGGGCGGATCGTTTGAGCTCAGGAGTTCGAGACCAACCTGAGCAAGAGTGAGACCCCATCTCTACTATAAATAGAAAGAAATTAATTGGCCAACTAATATAGAGAGAAAAAAATTAGCTGGGCATGGCGGCGCATGCCTGTAGTCCCAGCTACTTGGGAGACTGAGGCAGCAGGATTGCTTGAGCCCAGGAGTTTGAGGTTGCTGTGAGCTAGGCTGACGCCATGGCACTCACTCTAGCCTGGACAATAAAGTGAGACTCTGTAAAGTGAGACTCTGTCTCAAAAAAAAAAAAAAAAAGAATTTCTCAATTATTTTAGCACTGCTCCCTGCTTTGCATATTAAAGATCTTTTTGATATTTTCTTCACTCTTATCATACATACATTCCCACTACTGGTTCTATAATACAGAATTATTATATTTCTTTCTTTCAAAAATTGTCAGTGCTTTAACAACTGAAAGAAATATAATGCTTATTATTTCAGTATTAGACAGATCATTGTTTACATTAAAGGAGAAGATTAGACTATGACAGATATATTTATCACCTACCTAGAACTGTATTATATTTTTATTGTTAAAAATCATAAAGTTCCTGGCTAGGCGCGGTGGCTCACACCTCTAATCTTAGCACTTTGGGAGGCCAAGACAGGAGCATCTCTTGGGCCCAGGAGTTTGAGATCAGCGTGGCTGGGCAACATGGTGAGACTCTCTACAAAAAATTTAAAAATTAGCTAGGTATAATGGCATGCATCAATAGTCCCAGCTACTCAGGAGTCTGAGGCAGGAGCATCATTTGAGTGAGGAGTTCGAGGTTGCAGTAAGTTGTGATCTTGCTACTGTACTCTAGACTGGGTGACAGAGAGGGCCCCTGTTTCTTAAAAAAACAACTACCGCCAGGTGCTGTGGCTCATGCCTGTAATCCTAGCACTCTGGGAGGCCGAGGCCAGCGGATCGCTCAAGGTCAGGAGTTTGAAACCAGCCTGAGCAAGACTGAGATGCCGTCTCTACTAAAAATAGAAAGAAATTAATTGACCAACTAAAAATATATAGAAAAAATTAGCCTGGCATGGTGGTGCATGCCTGTAGTCCCAGCTACTTAGAAGGCTGAGGCAGGAGGATTCCTTGAGCCCAGGAGTTTGAGGTTACTGTGAGCTAGGCTGATGCCAGGGCATCTAGCCCAGGCAACAGAGTGAGACTCTGTCTCAAAACAAACAAACAAACAAACAAATGAGAAAAACCCTCAACTATCAAACATAAGTTTCCTGACTTTTTTTTTTTTTTATAAATCTGGTGAAGTTATTTGCTCAAGGCAGGCCTGTGAATTTCCCTCATTTTTTTTCTCCAGGGAAGATCATTCAAACAAGATTTGCTGTCACCTAAAAATATATCTTTCTGGCCGGGCGCGGTGGCTCAAGCCTGTAATCCTAGCTCTCTGGGAGGCCGAGGTGGGCGGATCATTTGAGCTCAGGAGTTCGAGACCAGCCTGAGCAAGAGCGAGACCCCATCTCTACTATAAATAGAAAGAAATTAATTGGCCAACTAAAATATATATAGAAAAAAAATTAGCCGGGCATGGTGGCTACATGCCTGTAGTCCCAGCTACTTGGGAGGCTGAGGCAGCAGGATTGCTTGAGCCCAGGAGTTTGAGGTTGCTGTGAGCTAGGCTGACGCCATTGGCACTCACTCTAGCCTGGGCAATAAAGTGAAACTCTGTCTCAAAAAAAAAAAAAAAAAAGAAAAAAGAAAAAAATATATATATATATCTTTCTTAGGACCAGTACTTCTATTTGAATCTAACATCAAGTTTTAGTCTCTTGGACAATCACTGTGGTAGGCACAATTCTAAGATGGCCTCAATATCTCTAACCTTTGGTGTTATACACTGTATATCCCCTCCCCCTGATTGTGGGCAAAACCCATGACTTTCTAACCAATAGACTATGGCAATAGTGTTGGGCTATCACGCCCACGATTATATTACATTCTACTGCAAAGGTGAAAGGATTTTGCAGATATAATAAAGGCCCTTAATTAATTGACTTCTAGTTAATCAAAAGAGAGATTATCCCAGACAGGTCTGGCTTAATCAGGTGAGTCGGGCGGAAAAAGGCCCAGGACTTCTCCCAAGAGAGCCTGGAAGCATGAAACTCTCCCTCCACCGCTGGCTTGGAAGAAGCAAACTACAACTCAAAGGAAATGAATTTTTCCAACATATCCTTCCCTAGTCTAGCCTCTCGATGAGAATTCACCATGGGCAATACTGATCTTAGCCTTCTGAGACCCTGGAAGGGAATCCAGCTGAGCCATGCAAGGACTTCTGAGGTACAGAAACTGTGAGATAAGAAATGGGTGTTGTTTTAAGCCCCTACGTTTTTTGTTTTTTGTTTTTTTTTTTTGAGGCAGAGTCTAACTCTGTTGCCCTGGCTTGAGTGCCATGGCAGCATCAAGTTCACAACAACCTCAAACTCCTGGGCTCAAGCTATTCTCTTGCCTCAGCTTCCTGAGTAGCTGGGACTATAGGCATGTGCCACCACACCCAGATAATTTTTTCTATTTTTAATAGAGACAAGGTCTCACTCTTGTTCAGGCTGGTCTTGAACTCCCGAGCTCAAGCAATCCTCCCGCCTAGACCTCCAAGAGTGCTAGGAATACAGGCATGAGCCACCGCGCCTAGCCAAGCCCCTAAGTTTGTGGTAATTTGTTACTTACCATCAAAAATTAATATAATACCCTTAATGCCATCTTTGTGTGTGTGTGTTCAATAAATCCTTATCCTGTGGAAATTCCCTTCAGCTATTAAGAATTATGGTAGTGAAGTCATGGTGTTGATTTGAGCTTTGGGCTAACTACCTTGTGCTGCCACCAGCTGTTCACGTTTCACCAGCCAAGCAGGGCCCAGTCAGTTGAGGTGTCAGATGAAGAGACTCACTAGAACATTCAAGATTTCCCCCACCAACCCAGCTTCCCCACATCCCTAAGATTCCACCACAGGAGGAATGTTCTGAGAGGCTTTGCTTGGCAGGTTAATCACTGATAAGGAAGGTAGGTGGTCTGAGTTGGTAATTAGCCATTGGTAGTTTGTTTTTGAACCTTGAATGTATTTCTGAGTTTTCTTTCTCTGAAATAGAAGAGACAATTCTATTCGCCCATCAACTTCCTTGCAAAGTTTTCTTCTTCCAAACCTCTTAACAGCTTAGTCCTTGGACTTTGTCTCTTCTCTGTCTATACTTACTCTCCTGGTGATCTCATCTGGTCTCATGGCTATATGCTGATGACTCCCAAATATATTTCCAACCTAGTCAGTCATCTGTTCTGAGCCTCAGAGCTTACTCATCATTTCTGTGTCAATATCCAATAAGCATCTCAAAATGACAAAACTTGCTCTCCTGATTGTCCTCCTGAATCTGTCCCTACTCAATGGCAACTCCATTCTTCCCATTGTTCGGTCCCCAAACCTTGGTGTCATTCTTGACTACTTTCTCTCACAGCCCACACCCAGCCCATCAGCAAATCCTATCTACTGCACTTCAAAATGTGACATAATTCAACCACTTCTCATCACCAAAGCATCACCTCCCACCTGGTCTCTCTTTGCTTTGCCCCTGCTCCATTCATCTCCAGCAGCCAAAGTGATCCTATAAATAGCAAATCAGACCATGGTCAATTCTTAGACCTAAAGCTACCAATGGCTTCTTTTCACTCAGAGTAAAAGCCAAAGTCCTTACTATGGCTTAAAATATCCTACAGAATCCGTTCCCCACAATGAAAATGTTCTAATGTTGATAGTGGTGATAATCACACAACTCTGTGGATACAGTAAAAACCATGGAATAGTACATTTAGGGTGAATTGGATAGGGTGTAAATTATATCTCAATAAAGCTGTTATAAAAACAATCTGATCCCTGGTCCAATGTCATCTTCTATTCCCCAACCTACCCATGCTCATTCTTCCCTAGCCGCACTGGCCTTCCTTCTACCGCAGGGCCTTTGTATTGACTGACTGCATGCCTGGAATCGTCTTTCTCCTCATGTGGACACAGCTCATTCCCTTCAAGTCCTCTTCCTAGCCAAGCCCCACCCCTGCCCACTCTATGTGAGCTGCAATACCTTCACACCTTGACACTACTGATCCCTTCAACCCTGTTCTTTCTCTTTTAGAAATCATACCATTGATCACCTTCTAACATATCTTTTACTCATATGTTTTGCTTGTTATCTGAATCCCCTGTCCTGCCCACCCTACTCCCCAAGAATAGGTTCAATGGGGTTGAATATTTTGTTTTGTTCACCGATTAATCCCCAAATGACTACAACAGTGCCTTGCACAAAGTGGACTCAAGAAATATTTGTTAAAGCAGGTATTGTTGAATGAATAAGGTGTACAGATTTAAAGATGTAATTAACGAACTAGATCATAGGGCTATAAACCTTCTGGTCTCTTTTCATATATAAGAAGTCTTGATGAAATATTAATACTATTTTGCTGCTTGGAATTTTTTAATGACAGAGGGTTATGCACCCTTTTCTGCATTTTATATTCCTCTTCATCCTCCCTCCACCCCCACCCAAATGTTTTCTTATATATATTATTTTCAGGAGCTACCAACTGGCCCATTTTGTAAATGAAGGATTTGTGACCTCTACCAGTCTGTACTGCACACACATATAAAACCCAGTAGATTAAAAGGCGCTTAATTGCCAAGCTTCAAGTCTCCTTCTTTCAATGTAGCATAAAGAGATTATAATGATGAGGAAAACAACCTTGAGAGGTTTTATGAAGGTGAGTTTTGAAGTGGAAGATTCAAAAGGGCAAAGATGGGTTGTTTTGTTATAGAAGCAACATGCAAAAATTGCAAATGGAGATGAAATTAAGGAACTCAAGTAATATCTAGGATACTGAGAACAAAAGAAAAAGGAGTACAGGAAAATAAGAGCATTCTTTACTTCTGTTTGAACTTTTACCTCTCTCTCTGGCTTTAGTGCTTGTAAGTGTTTAATCTTTATTAACTGGAAATTTCTACCAGGAAGGCTTATACTTTGAAATTGTTCATTTGATTTGTTGTTGTTGTTGTTCTGTGAATAACATGCATCCTTATATTTCTCTCTTGTCCTCCTTTCCTTTGGCAATGAAATGTCAGTCTCAAGATCTGAAATATATTAAATAATAAAGCAGGTTAATTTAAGATTAAGCACTGTAAGACTGTGATCTTTTGAAGAGGGTCTAGGTGGACATGATCTTTTGGCATCCTCATTTCTGGATGGCTGGTCTCGGAGGCTGGCCATGTCCATCTGACATGCTTTTCTAGCTACTGTATGACTTTATATTGTAAAGGTCCAAAGTAGCTTCATTTTTAGTAACCAAAGAATGCAGTGAACAGACTGTTATCTGTCTGTCCATTATGAACACTTTCCTCCTGTGCTTCGTGGACCATATCAGTCTGTGGCAAAGTGATGGATTGTGTTTAACATTCTGTTGTTGACCTATAAGGATTTCTGCCATATGTTCCTGCTCATTCCCTTAAGATATAGGGGGGAAAGGCTTATTAGTATCACTGGCCACTAAGCAGAAATGTGTCAGGGATTTTGCTTTCTCAGCTGGAGCCTCCCCTTTGGCAAGCCATCCTCCCTATTTTAGGAAAGCATCACCATCAAATACAAGAAGGCCTGTTTATAGGCTTGTTTATATTTTATATCTGGTTTGTATTTAAGGAAGTTTTGAAATGATGCTGTCAAATTAAGACCTATGTGGCTACTTTGCATACACAGCCAACTATGGTAAATCTAATGTGATGTCCCTCCAAGAATGTGGCTTGCATGATGTGTGAGCTCAGGCAGGCTGTTTACCCTGTCCCTTCCTCAGTTTCCTCATTTGTCAAATACTTGTGAACTTTTTTTTATTAAGAGAACTTCCTTTCCCTAAAAGACATAGCAGGCATAATCCCCACATATGGATAGATAAAGGCAGAAATGTCCCGGCTGAAGTGGCCAGATGGGAGTTGGGGAGAGGGGCAGAGGTCTGCTCTTGCTCCCCCAACTCACTCACAGCCCTTGAAACACACGCCCGTCACAATTGGAAGCGAAGTTTGTTCTCCAAGACCCTTCCAGCTCTAACATTTTTTTTACTTTAATAGTTTTGTTATTCTACAATTATTCTATAATTGTCTGCAGTCACTGAGAAACCTCAAATACCTTACCACAAAAACATATTTTTCTGGGCCTTAAAAATGTCAGTCCCCAGATAATGTGTCTAAAGAAATAAAATCACATTCATATTCCTCTGCTTTAATATCAGTTTTCAAAAATTTCATTCCATTTCTGTAGGCTAGTTGAGGTTATGTTACAACTTTTGCCTTGTTAACCTTAATTTATTGTCTGGTTACCAAATGCCACAGACTGTGATTTGGCACTGCGTCTTAGTAAACAGGTCGCACCTGGGAGCTAGTGAGAACTCTCCCATCTGAGAAGAAATAGCTACAACAGATGGTAAAACGACAGAAAACCAGGTGGGGTCATTGTTTAATGACCATGTGAATTAAGTTTGGTTAATTTGGCGTGTCTCTAATTATCCCTAGCAACTGGACCCTCTACTCCATTTTGTAAGTTTGGATTTATATCTTTTACGTAAACTATCAAAACAAGTCCATCTGTGACCCTGAAGCTATATTGCCTTAAGTCTAACCACAGTGTAAATCCTAATTTCTTTGGCTCTAGCCATCAGGAGCCCTTAAACACTGGGCTTTTATGAGGCTCTGCATTTTACTTTTTCTCAGCTTACTTGTCATCCATGACATGGGTACTTCCTGTCATTCTTTTCTAAGTTTTTATTAATAAAAAGTACTTCCTTTTAGCCTAAGACACTTATTAGCACAGTTTCAAAAAATCAGAGATTGCAACTTTGACCTATGTGCACCCCTTTAGAAGATTTTCTTATAAAATCTGTGAGCAACTGTGAGTTGGTATCAAGAGATGTTTCAGAGGATTCAGAAATTGTGCTGTCCTCAACACTACAACAGAGTCAAAGCCTCCCAGCTTCTTCTTTTATTTTTTTTATTTTTGTTGAGACAGAGTCTTGCTCTGTTGCTCTAGGTAGAGTTCAATGGCATCATCATAGCTCTCTGCAACCTCCAACTCCTTGGGCTCCAGTGATCCTCCTGCCTCAGCCTTCTGAATAGCTGGGACTAAAGGCATGTGCCACAACACTACACTAAGTTTTGTATTGTTAGTAGAGACAGGGTCTCCCTCTTGCTCCGGCTGGTCTCGAACTCCTGACCTCAAGCAATCCTCTTGCCTCAGCCTCCTAGAGTGCTAGGGTAACAGGCATGAGCTACCCACCGTGCCTGGCCCCTGCCGGCTACTTTAAAGGCACTTATTTTCTGACTAGACCTATTTATTAATAAAAAAACTAATTGGTTAATATTTATCATATACATGGCACTATGATAAAACTTTTATTTATATGACATCACTAGACCCTCACTATAGTCTATGAGCTGGATACTATTATCTTCATTTTATTGCTGAGTGAGCTATAACCTATTGGAGAGGTTAAGCTAGTTATTAGCTCAACGGACCAAAACTAAGTGGCTGAGCCAAGATGCAAATATGCGTCTGTGGGACTCCAAATCTCACATTCTTAACCACATGCTATCCTCCTCTAGAACAGCTGTAGTTCATGTGGCCTCTGAGTGTAGTGCTCAGAATGCAGACTCAGGCTTGGGTAAGTCACCTAACCTCTTTTGTCTCTTTCCTGCCAAAAGCTATCTAATAAGTTTATTGTGAAGATTAAATGAGATAATATATGTACGGCACTTACAGTGCACGGCACATAATAGGACACCATGAATGTGAATTATATGACACCCATTTTCCAATTTCTTTTTTTTTTACATTTTCCAATTTCTATTCTAATTTTCTTTGTGCTTCATTCCTTCAACTAAGTAAAATATTGTATTTATTTCCATTTTCTCCAACAGCTGGGGCATCATTGCTGATGGCAAAGTACCGGACTTCACAGTCCTCACCTCCTGCTGTGAAAAATTCCCCTGAATTTTAATGCCGCCACAGATAAATCCAATGTATGTGTCCCCTCTCTGACTGCAGATGAACCGAGGTTCACCGTTTGTGCACTTTAGATCTTTAGGCAGTTTTGATAACATGAACGATGTATTTCTGTGCGTGCTAAGGAACAGGACTGGATGTTATTCCAACTCGTCTAGTGGGGTGTGTGTGTGTGTGTGTATTTAATGCAGAACAATGGATTTCTCAAATTCACTGTAGAACACCCATACATTTTCTTTTATCCTCTGAGAGCTTCCTGTATTTGTGAACTCCTTTCAAATCAGCAACTGCAGCCTCAACATCTGGATCCTCCCCACAGTAGGGAACATAAATTAACCGGCAGCGTCCTGTAAATGCTATGGGCGGGAGCTCGGGCGCACGCAGGCCAGCCGGGGTGCTCTCAGCGTACAGCAGCTGGTCCCGAGGCAGTGCCTCAGAACTGGTTTTAGCTGACGTCAGATAACGCTGATGTGCACCAGATTGGCTTGTAGTACCAGTAAAGCTGACCCCTCCCACTTCCCTTACTGCCCTGTGCTTGCCAGAATGCTGGAGACCATTATGAACTCACAGTTGTCATTTGATCTCCATCTGGCTGCTGCCACTAAAGCTGCCTTTTATCATTTGCCAAAAGGGTAACGCTAAAGACATTTCTCTTTCTCACAGATCTTTGCTTCTAGTCCTTGCTTTTCTAATTTTCTGGGTGGTTCCAAATAATTCTCCTTCTGTCTAGGTCTGGGTAGCTCCCTCAGGAAACTAACAAAGGACTCACTGGAATATTTACTTATGTGTCTGCTTCTTGGCGAACTGGATTCAGCAACAGATTTTTGAGGAAGTATTAGAGGTGGGCTGTGGCTTTGCTGACTTCAAATATTATGTCTTAAGTTTGATGTGGTTTGAATTTCTGATATAAATGTGAGATTTGCGTGTATGAGCTCATGCTGTGGTAAATTTTATGAGGATGTAGATCACAACAGTCTAGCCATACAATTATGTGGGTCCCTGTATTGAATTAGAATCCACCCAAATTAAACAATAAATATAATCATAATATGCTATAAATTGAATCTTATAACAGCTTAATAATCCGAGGGGGACAGAAGAATGAATTCTAAGGTGATGTTTAGTGTACTCAGTCACTGGAATGTTCTTAGTTAAAGCTGATTGTAAATCTGGTACCAGCTTAAAGATTTACTGTTAGCAATCTTAGCAACACAGCCTAACGATCATCCTTGGTCAAGAAAACTCTTTAGGGATAACGTTTCATAGTCAGTAAGCGTTGATGGTGATGATGATGGAATATCATATGGTCCAAAAGTTTTGGAAACAAATTTGGGATCCTGATTTTTATGCAGTTTAGCAGATTAATCCTTTAAGAGGAAATTATAAAGAACCTTTTATGTATGTTCTCAGTACATTGTTATAAAAAAAATAAAAGGTGCTACATTCTGTATTAATCCATACTCTGTGTATGTAGCATAAGCAAAGAAATTGGAAGGACATACCTCAAAATGTAAGCAGATGACCAATGAGTGAGTTGTCAAAAAGAAATGTAGGCAGTGTTCCTCTTTGAGTAATAGAATTACCAGCCATTTTTGATTTTCTTATTTTTGCTTACTTTTATTTGGTAATATTTTATATAATAAACATATGTTACTTAAAAAATATTTTTAGTAACATTTATCTTCAGTAAACATACAGATCATAAAGATACAGTCTAATGAGTTTTGACAAATCTTTTTTTTTTTTTTTTTTTTTTGAAACAGTCTCACTCTGACCCTCAGGCTAGAATGCCATGGCATCATCATAGTTCACTGCAACCTCCAACTCCTGGGCTCAAGTGATTCTCCTGCCTCAGCCTCCTGAGTAGCTGGGACTACTGGCATGTGCTACCACTCCCGGCTAATTTTTCTATTTTTGGTACAGATGAGATCTCACTCCTGCTCAGGCTGGTCTCAAACTCCTGACCTCAAGGAGTCCTCCCTCCTCAGCCTCCCAGAGTGCTAGGATTACAGGTGTGAGCCACCAAGCCCAGCCCACAAATGTATATTCTTGTGTAACCCAATCAAGATGTAAAGTCCAATCAAGACATGACCCCATTAATGATATATCCCCAATCAAGATTATAACATTCCCATCACTCCAGAAAGCTCCATTCTTCCCCCTTCCATTCAGTCAATCCCCACATCCTATAAGCAACCACTGTTCTGATTTCTATCAGCATAGATTAGTATGTATCACTTTATGATGAAAAAACATACATAGTTTCTTAAAAGAAGATTTTGTGTAGGACACACACACACAAATTGAAAAAGTTCTCTGTCTTCAAGAATCTTACCTTGTTGGTGAGATGAGAAAAATAACAGAGAGAGTACTTAGGAGGGAGTATTTAAGGGTTAAATCATGTAACTCAAGAGAACTCAGAGAAGAGCCAGATAATCAGATACAATTTTATTAGAGCTTAGATCCAATATTTCATTCCAGTAGAAAAAAATGAAAAGGTTTACTAGACTATAAGCTCTACAAGGTCAGGGACTGTGTTTATCTTGTTCACTGTATCCTCAGTGCCTTACACATTGCCTGGCAGGGGGTACTGATTCATTCAATATTTGTGGACTGAATATGTGGATACCATTTATTCAGTTACTTAGTCAACAAATATTTATTTACTCTTCCAACAAATATTTATGGAACTCTTACTATGTGCCATGGATCGTGCTAAGCCCTGGAGATATAACAGTACAATGACAGACACAGTCCCTAATCTTATGGAGCAGACAGTGGTGGGTTAGAGACCGATAGAAGAGCACTATGTAGGAATAAAGAAGAAGGAGCTTGGTGAGCGTGAGGCACATTCAGAGGGAGGACTGAGCCTTGGCAAATGATTGGCTGTGATGAACACATGAAAAAAAAAAGTGACTCCAGGTCCTGGCATGAGCAACTTGGTTGATGGTAGAATTGCTTAATTTTTTTCTTGTGGATCATTATGCAAGAGGCCAAGCTCACAGATGGACTGTAGTGAGAGTCAGACATCTGTTAGTCACAGTTCAAACCATGGATCTATATATCCCTTGCATACCTTAGGGGCAAAGGTGGTGATTTGCAATGGCTGGGGCAGAGCCAAGTGGTGACTTGAAAGGATTTTTATTTGGTGCTCACCACCTGTTCTGTTAGGTACCTCTTCCTTTTGCCCATTCTTCTACCAACCTTCATATCAGGTATAATATGAGAACTCATTCCTAAGCCTTAGTAGTAACCAAGGTGATTACTGATAATTGTGGCTCTCAGGTAGAGATGCCTTCTTTCTACCTCCTAAACCCTCACATACCTAGAATGTTTGCCTTTTAAGAGGAATGGGGTGGATACTAGGGGGATAAGGACAGGTCACAAAGCCAGTTGTTCCAAATGTTTCAATTGTAATTTCCCAGAGAAAGGAGGCTGCCCTTAGGCCTGGGCAGACTAGGTCCATCCTATTGTTCTCTATTTCCCTATATTTTCTTCTTTGCCTTTTTCTGGTCTTTTCTTTGTACTCTCTGCAGATCAGTTGCCTTTATTTTGGATGCTAGTTTTGTGACTTTGCAAAGTTTACTTAGTAGCATGTCTGAACCTCTGTGTCTTCACCTACAGTTGGGGGACAATATCAGTGGCAGTGGATTCAGTGCTTCCACATGGTAGTTTCTCAGTATTAATTGCTTTCTTCCACAACCCACTTGTTGGCTCCATTGCTGGGAATCCTACACTCAAGAAGTCACTCTCAGGCATGCTCACCTTATATAGGCAAACATAGTGGTACCACCTCACTGGATTTGGGTGGTGTTTCTCTCATCTCTGTTCCCTTCCTTACTTGCCCAGTCTGTGAGGTCATGGCATCTTTGAGAGATGGTCATTTGTCTCAACAGGTTGTAAGTGTATACGTTTGGACACAATCATATTATTAAGGGAGAGAATGTGGCTGGATCTGTGCAAATCCATCCCACTGTGGTGAAAGCAATTCAGTAAGTGTGCTATACTGATTACCAATTACAAATTTCTTGTGTGTTAAGACTTGTCCTTAATTTGAAGAGTACATATGTGAATTAAGCAAAGTAACCCAAATCATTTGTATCTATGAATAATATATGTGTTTATCCAAATATGTTAACAAGGGCCCAGCATCCATTCATTCACTTAGTCATACATAGCTATTAAGTACTTACTACATACAAGGGAGTACACTAGATACTAGGTCTGTAGAACAAGATGGATTTCCAGCAGAGTTAACATTGAGATGCACTTGAAACAACTAATTACAGGCCTGGGCAGTGGCTCACGGCTGTAATCCTAGCACTCTGGGAGGCTGAGGCAGGAGGATTGCTCGAGTCCAGGAGTTCAAGACCTAGACTGAGCAAGACTGAGACCCCATCTCTACCAAAAATGGAAAATTAGCTGGGTGTGGTGATGCACGCCTATAGTCCTAGCTACTCAGGAGGCTGAGGCAGGAGGATCACTTGAACCTAGCAGTTTGCTGGTACAATAGCTACAATGACGCCATTGCACACTAGCCCGAGTGACAGCAAGACCCTGTTACCCCCTCCAAAAAAATAAACAACTAATGAAAGAATTAATTGTTCAGTTATAATTGCGGTAAGTTCTACAAAGTTTATAGCAGGGGATCTGATCAAGTGGGGAGGTCGGGGGAGACTTCTAAGGAAATTACTGAAGCACTGAATATAAAGGCTGAAACCAATTTGTGGGAAGAAGAAATGAGAAAAGCTGCCCAGTTGTTTGTAAGACAAAGATTCTCAGTTTCCCAGAGCTGGTGGTATTGTCTCCAGCTCCAGCACCAGGAGAGCTGATTTCAGGCCTTACTTTCCTGTTGATGTTCTGAAGCTGAGATCACGAAGGATCTTCCCACTTGGTTACACCCAAAGGAAAGAAACCCACTCACCATGGAAAGCTAACCAACCGGTTAAAATTGAGGAGAAAGTTATAAAAGTATTAAGTATCATTTAATTTCCCTCACCAAAGACACACACAGGTTACCCAGAAACCTGACTTTATTGAGACAACTGTTTTACATATCCACGAGCTCACTCAGTCTTCCATTAACCTTCTGATACAGACATAAACCTCAGTTTACACCCAGGGTAACTGAAGGTGAGAGAGGTTAAATAACTTGTCCCACAGCACACCTGTACCAACCGACCTTCATCCCTCTGATTTGGAAACCCATGATCTTTCAGCTACACCAAGATGCCCAGCTGTTCGCCTACTATCACATGACTGCTGTCCTTTTTGTCACCACCTGGAACAGTGAAGTTTAAAAAGTGACAGTTATCTCTGGAACTGGAAAAATAAAGCCTAGTACAATCTGCCATGTTCCCCTTTTTAAAACTTGTTATTTAACAGAGATGATTATGAGTTGTGAGCAGATCCATACTTTGACGATTTAAATTTGTGTATATTGACATTTTAGTCCCTAAAACTTTAGTCCCTAAGTTTTATCAGCAAAGAGGGGAAAGGGAAGTTAGTGTGATTTGGAGAGTTTCCACACGTGGACTGAACCTTGAAATACTGAAAAGAAGGTACCATTAGAGGCTTAAGAAGAGGTAATTTAGTTGTGTAAACTATTGTCGGCCTCCCAGGATCCAGCTTCATATAAATGGAGCTGATATTGCTGTATCTACATTTAACCTCCACAGCACTGTGTTTATTTTTATCCTTATTATATTGTATATCACATTCAAATAATGCTAGTAAACCAAAGAGAACTCAGGAAGCTTCATGGGAATAGTTTGGTAATTGAGAAATCTCATCAGAAGGGTGTAAGGATCATTTCTTTCGATTTCATGGGAAAAATTCAAGTGACCCAAAAAGCCATGGGTCTTTGGAAGGAGATCAAGAAACAAATAAATAGACTCTTCATGTGCCTCTTTGCTTGTGGGAGTTACAGAAATGGAAATCTGCACGACTTCATTTCTTGCAGTTTGTGCATTAGCCTTCTCCAGGATGGGGAATGTTCCTGATATAAATGACACTAAATCATTACATCAAGCACTGCTATAAATTGATCTGGTAGGCTGAAATAAAATGGTGAAGTTTCCTCTTGAACCCCACACCCTTGTCTGAGCCTTTAATTCATTCCTCTTTCCTCATGAGCTCCTGTGCTCCTTGAGTGTCAACTCCTGCAAGCCTTACCTCCTATTCATTTCTCAGGTCTGCCTTTCTTGGACCTCCCCACTGCAAAGGCCAAGTTCAAGACTTAAGCCTCTCTGGCGCATACAATGGCCACTGCTGCTGTGCTGGTCCTCTGTTTTCCTCTTACCCTCCAGTCTACTTTCAGAGGTGCTGCCCAAAGTATCTTCCTGCAAACTAATCCACTTGGGTTGTGTCACTGCTGAGATACCTTCTATGGCTTCTTGTTAACTATTGAACAAAGTTCAGGCTACTTAGCACGGCATATAATCTGGCCTCTGCTGATCTCACCAGTGTCATTTCCTGCCTCATAAAGTACTTATTCTCCAGGTACTTCTTGTTCTAGCAATGTTGAAGCATTTATGGTGCCCGGTACATCTAGCTTTATGGGTTTGCAAACTGTGCTGTTGCACAGGGCCCTGAGCTTAGAAGAGCTCTGATTGTTTTCAGGCTCTGCTCTATTTTGAATTTGTGTGTGTGTGTATGTGTGTGTGTGTGAGACAAGAGTCTTGCTCTGTTGCCTGAGCTCGAATGCAGAGGCATCGTCATAGCTCACTGCAACCTCAAACTCCTGGGCTCAAGCAATCCTCCTGCCTCAGCCTCCTGGGTAGCTGGGACTAACAGGTGTGCCACCACACCCAGCTAATTTTTCTATTTTTGGTAGAGATGGGGTATTACTCTTGCTCAGGAGAGTCTTGAACTCCTGGCTTCAGGCAATCCTCTTGCCTTGGTCTCCCAGAGCACTAAGATTACTGTTTTGAAATTCTTAATAATTTATGCACAAGGGGCTCCACATCTTCATTTTGCACTGGATCCTGCAAATTATGCACCCAGCCCTGCTGCCCAAACATCATGTGGTGTCACTCCTCTGTATATTGCTTCTGCTCGTCTCTGTGCCTAGCTTCTCTTTCCCTTCACTCCATTTCTATGTGCTGTTCTTTGTCTTTCAAGCCCAATCTGAATACTATATATAATGATATGCCATTATATACCATAATCTGAATACCAATACCACTTTCTTTAGTGAAAGTGTCCCTGAACACTTGCCCTTCCACCCCTACCACCTTAATCACTTCCTCCTCTGTGCTAGCCCTTTATGTTGCACATACATCCACCATAGTCCTTCTGTGAGATATGGTGATTAACCATTTACCTGCCCGTCTTCCTCTACTGAATTTGAGGAAGGTCAGAGTCACTAGACAGAATCCTGCAGACAGGGTCCATGCAGAGTCCAAGCAGTGGAGCACAATGGTTGGGAAATCTGGAATGAGATTACTTGGTTGTGATTCTGGAGAAATCACTTGGCCTCTCTGCGTCTTAGTTTCCTTACTTAACAAAAGGAGGATAATCATAGAATCTACCCTGAAGGGTTGGCACAATGAGGTTGGAATAAGAGAATCCAAGTCAAATGCTTGGAACACTGCCTGGCACATAGTAAGTGCTGAATAAATGTTACCTGTTTGTATATATTACTCTCTTTTGTGTTCCTCGAGCCTAGTACAGTGGTTAGAACTTTTATGGTCCAGTATGAGCCATTATGGTCCAGTAAAAAAAAATGCTAAGTGCTTTCAGCACGCAGAAGAAAGACATCGGAGTCAGACTGGGAAATTAAAGCTTGATGTGAATTATGCAGGATGAGTAGGAGTTAGCTAAACATGTAAAAGGAGGAAGAATATTCTGGGGGAGGAAACATATGCAAAGGCACACAGGTGTGTGGAAAAGTCTTGTATGTTTAGAGAACTACATGTCATTTTATGTGATGGAGCAAATGGTGTTTGGGGAAGTTCTAGAATGCTAAAGAGATAGGAAGGACTAGCAAGTAGATTTCCACTCTGGTCTATTGGTAGCGGCTGCCTGGAACATTGTGTTGTGAAGGATTCTGAAACCACGTGCATGCTCAGCAGGAAAGAGTGATGGGCTACATTAGTTCCATTTGTTGTGGAAGCAGAAGAGGGGAGTGGGAGCCTGCATGTCACATATGTGCCATTATTGATGGATTATGTGGAGCCTCATATTCTGTATTGAGAAGCTTGAATTTTATCCTGAAAGCCACAGGGAATTATTGAAAGATTTCAAGTGCGGGAGTGACATGATCATGTTACGTAGTAGGTGCTCCATAAATGCCTGTTGGATTGAACTGATTATGAACCCCACTTCACCTATTAATGATTTAGTGCATCAAATAGCACTCAAATGATCTGAGCCCAGCAAATAGAACATGTATAACTGAGCCTATCACGCTCAGAGGCACCCTGCTAAGTGCTGAAAGAATTAGAACAGTGTCTAAAGGTGCTTAACATGCTCCCATGGTGTGGCTTACATAGGAAAACAGTCTGCTTCACACTGCATTTTCAAACGGAGGATTAAAGTGGTGTTAATAATTTATGCAGATATATTGTTTCATGCAATGAGCTGGGTGTATCCCAAAAGGAAGACTTACAGGGGGCGTTTTGAACCTTTAACCATCCTGTTCATTACAAACAGTAAGAAAATGATTAGAAGAAACAGACTGCAATGTTTTTAGATATAAATATATTAGTATGTATTTTTATCATTATGACTATAGACCTTTGTAACTTGGTGGAAAGTGCTCTAAAATTTGGATTATTATTGCAAATAAATACCCAGATATTATCCTTATTAAGAAAATAAATTAAAACCTTATAAAATTGACATTTGTTATTGCCATCATTAACTTTTAACTGTCAGTGGTTCAAGAATCTTGTGAGAATCTGTGCTTCTGAAAGAATACACAAAGTGAGGTTGTTTCCTCAACACAATTAGTGTAATAGCCAAAGGCATATGTTTCTATTTATTTTGCCTTGATTCCAAAGGAGTAGCATGAAACAATGTAGCAAGGAAAAATTAATTTAAAATAATTATGAAAGATGGCATCAAAGGACTTTGAATGGAAGAAAATCCAATGGGGTCCATGTATGAGATTAACATACAACATGTAAGAAAATTTATGTATCTCAAGACACTCAAACTAAGAATTCTTATTGTATACCAAAAAGAAAATGTAGGCCGGGCGCAGTGGCTCATGCCTGTAACCCTAGCGCTCTGGGAGGCCGAGGAGGGTGGATCGCTCAAGGTCAGGAGTTCGAAACCAGTCTGAGCTACAGCGAGACCCCGTCTCTACTAAAAGTAGAAGAAATTAATTGGCCAACTAATATATATAGAAAAAATTAGCTGGGCATGGTGGTTCATGCCTGTAGTCCCAGCTACCTGGGAGGCTGAGGCAGTAGGATTGCTTGAGCCCAGGAGTTTGAGGTTGCTGTGAGCTAGGCTGACGCCATGGCACTCACTCTAGCCTGGGCAACAAAATGAAACTCTGTCTCCAAAAAAAAAGAGAAGAAAATTTAAGTAATTGAAATTTCTGATTAAATTTTTATAAGTGAAAAGACTGAAAACAGATTTTTAAAAAATTTATTTATTATTTTTTTAATAGAGACAGGGTATTACTCTTGCTCAGGCTGGTCTTGAACTCCTGACCTCAAGCAATCCTCCCACCTCAGTATCCAAGAGTGCTAGGATTACAGGCAGAGCCAGTGTGCCTGGCCTAAAAGCCAATTTCTCAGATACTTCCTAGAAATGATTAAAAGAATCAATGAAGATATTGAAATTAAAATTAAAATTTGAATTGCAGGGATTAATTATTACTCTCTTCTTTATGAGTCTGTTTTGTCTTTGTTGCCTTCGGGCATTTCCCCCCCTTTGACTTCCTATTATTATAAAAGCTGACAATGGTCATAGATCAGTATGAAAAAGAGTTTTGCCTTTGTGTAAATGTTCCCGTTTGCAGTCACATTTGTAAGGTTGGGAGTAAGAGGAAAGGATTTGTAATGCAAACAACTTGAACTAACAGTCATACCTAGCACAGTTCCTAATAGATACTTGACCCTTAATAGTGAGTTGAAAGAGGAAATGAAGCTTCACAGAACCTATTATCCTTACAAAAATGCCTAACCACTAAAGATTGATGTCAATGGGCTATCTTTATCATTCCTTCCAATACTTAATTCTTAATTTGTATGGTCATGTTACCTGAACATTTTGTTCTAAAAGCATCTAGACTACAGGCAGCCCTAAGAAGAAGATAGGTTAAGAAGACAGGAAATAGAAATCAAAGAGGGTACTCAGTAATTCGTTTTTCTTTGCTGGTCCATTATTTATTGTTTCCTTAATTCATGCTTTTGTAAAAACAGGAAGACCTCTAACGAGACTCTCCCACTCATCCAGCTGCCCCTTATTCTCCAAAAGGATTTTTAAAACTCCCTTTCACTAGGTCTCTAGAATACTCAAGGAATTTGGGAAGGAAAGAGGAGCTCACTGTTTTTGTTGTTGCTTTGTTTTTTTGTTGTTGTTGTTTTTGTTATCTACTTTGTCCTGGGTGCTCTGCTAGGCAATTTAGCAGAGATTATGTTATTTAGTCCTCACAGAAATCTTGATAGGCCAGTATGTTCCCACTTTATAAATGAAGAAGCTACTGCTCACAAAGATACCTAGCTCCCAAATAATGTCAGGGAGCTAGGATTCAGTTGCAGGTCTACCCAACTTCCTTCCCCTCTACTGTGCAAGAGAGTATGCCTCCCACTCTCAAACCTTTTTCTGAGTCCTTTTTGTTTTAACTGTTGATCAAGACCTTCCATAATCTATAATCTGAGGACTCAGTATTCCTCCCCTGGAATGGGCATTAATATTGTTGTTTATATTGCCAGCGCATCTGGCATTAAGTGTTCCCATAACAGATCAATCCAGTTGGCCAAGTACTTTACAATGATCCATTGTCTGAGTAGAGAAAGGAGGCCATGGCAAGTGTATAGAGAAAATACTTTCTGTACTGTCACCGACATGATAGATCTCCAGTTCCATGAGAAGACCATTAGAGTGTGCTACTCAAATTACCAACATGAGGATAATAATGATGATGGAAATGATGACGATAGTAACACTCTCATTTACTGAGCACTTGACATGTGTCAAGGACTGTTTAAACCTTCCTATTGTCTCATCCGACCTTCCTACTAAATGTATGAAGTAGGTGTTATTGTCCTTACTTTACGGATGAGAAAACTAAAGCTCAGAGTTGTGACTTGCCAAGGTTTTACAGTACTAAGTGACAGAGCAGGGTTTGAACCGAGGTTTGATGCTCCTGATCCTATTTTTAGCTATGATGCTACACAGCCTTCTGCAATAACAACTAGTGTAATGTTGCTATCCTTTAGATCTTAGTTGTGCTTTCAAGTCTCTTCTGCAATTGCATTTGCTGGAATTCTTTTTGATGTGTGTGTTTGTGTGTGTGTGTTATGTAGTATGTAGTTGTAGGTATTTCTACTATATAGGAGAGTTCTGCCAATAATTCCATGATTTTAATATTCTCATGCCTATAATATGCTGGTTTGTCGTATAACTTAATTTTTCTATAACTTATGTTTATTGTCTGAAATAGGCTTCAGAATATGCAATTATGTCATTTTACTTCATGTATATGTATATATTCATACATTATATGGAAAACATGTACACATAATCTCATTGGCAATATTTTACCTCTAAGGTGAAATGATGTCCCCTCTTGTGACCTTACTCCTGCAGCTTTTCACTCATCTGTTAGGTATTGAGCTCCTGCTGTGAGTTAGACATTGAGCTAGATATCCTGGGCACCAAGATGTAAGGACATTGTTCCTGTACTAGACGAATTCATAATCCTCATTCTAGTTTATGTTTAAAGCACAGATGAGGCTAATCTTAAATCTGTGATATAGTCCAAGTTTAATTGATAGAACATATCCAAGTATTCCCCTTCCCGATCCTGGATAGAAACCCTTTTGTGATTTGATGCAATTTATAAAATACCCATGTTTAACACACTAGAATAAGAGATGCCCAATAGTTTATCGATGAATTTTAGTTAGTTTCTGCTCAAGAAGTTCCCCAAAGTTCCATCAAATGAGATGCTGAAGGGGTTATAGAAACTAACAAAGAGATCACCTTTATAACTGCTGGCAAATTCTGTTAATTTAACTGTGTTATCCGAAGCCTTCAAAAACACACCCTATATTCAAATCCTGGTTTCTTCAGCTACCATCTGTATCGTGTTGCTATGTTATACAACCATTCTCAAACCCCAATATCTTTATCTGAGGATTACATCCTTAATAATGTCTGTTATTAGTTTGCTTATTTATTATTCATTCATCCAGAAACATTTTTTTTTTAAATGCCCACGGCATCCCAGGCATTGAGGTAAGCACTAGATAAATAATGTTCAACAAGATAGACAGTGTTCTTACACTCATGAGCCTTACAACCTGGGGAGGAAGAGAGGCCATAGATGAACCGGGCACTTTGAGGATGGATAAAGGGAAGGCAACCTGCTTCCAGGTGGATGGTCAGAGAATGCTTCTCTGAGGAGTGATATTCCGCTGGCAGCTGAAGAATGCGCAGCACAAGCACAAGCTTTGTCAATGGTAAGTGGGCAGAGTGTTTCAGGTAAGGGAAACGGTTTGTGCAAAAGCCCCTGAACTGGTAAAGAAGGAGCTGAGGGCCTGAAGAAGCCCAGTAGATTGAAAAAGGGAAAGGAGGGCTTTATCTTAAATAGTGGACATTTTGTCCACCTTAAAACCCAGTCATTTCACTGATGGTACATAACCAAAACAAATTCTTGCATATCTCTACTAGGAGACATGTATAAGAATACTGCTAGTAGCACTAACCTTTGTTCCTGATAACACAAAACTAAAAGAATATCCAGACATTGACAAAAGAAAGGATAAGTCTTGCTATGGTCACACAATGGAAGGTTATACAGCAGTGGAAATGAATGAATTGTAGTTATCCAGACCAACAAAGATGAATCTTTTTTTGTTTGTTCGTTTTAAAAAAAAATGACACTGTTTTATTAGTACGTGTAGGTGAGGCCTGCATGGGGCGGTGGGTGTGCTGTGCTCAGCGGATGTGTGGGCTGAGAGGAGGGGATGATGGCTGGGAGGCTGGAAGGAAAGGGGCTGGGTTTGGAGGCCATGCCTGTGGGGTCCTCAGATCCGCTTCTGGGGATGGGCGGCCTTGAGAAAGGAGTCGTGGCAAGCCACAGCTATGCCACCGATAAGATTAAGGAATTCCTGGAAATCTAGCTGCCCATCACAGTTGAGGTCCAGTTTCTTCATCATGCGGTCAAGCACACCAGGGTCCTTCTGGTTCTTTGTGAAAGCAGCCAGTTCTGTATTCATGAAGTTTAGGAACTCAGTCTTGGAGAGAGTGCAGTTGTAGCCATCCTTTCCAGAATAGTTCTGGAAAACAGCAATTAGGGACTCGATGCACCGCTCAGTCTCTGTAGGGCTGGAGATTTTTGCCATGCTGGAGCTGAGCGAGGCGCGGGAGGCTGTGGCTGGGAGGAGTGCAGAGAGCTCCAAAGATGAATCTTATAAATAGTACTTTGAGTGAAGGAAAAAAATAATTTAAAAAAATCTTACAGTATTATTTACTGTGTCCTTAAAATCTTAAAATATCCCAAATTTAAAAATATTTTTGCAGATACATATTATATTATAAAAGTATTTTTATTTTTATTTTTATTTTTTTTGAGACAGAGTTTCACTCTGTTGCCTGGGCTAGAGTGCTGTGGCGTCAGTCTAGCTCACAGCAACCTCAAACTCTTCGGCTCAAGGGATCCTCCTGCCTCAGCCTCCCGAGTAGCTGGGACTACAGGCATGCGCCACCATGCCTGGCTAATTTTTTCAATATATTTTTAGTTGGCCAATTAATTTCTTTCTATTTTTAGTAGAGACGGGGTCTCTCTTACTCAGGCTGGTTTCCCACTCCTGACCTTGAGCCATCCTCCTGACTGGGCCTCCCAGAGTGCTAGGATTACAGGCGTGAGCCACCATGCCCAGCCTACAAAAGTATTTTTAAAAAGCAAAAGAACTGAAAATTCTGCTTCTGGCTAAGATGTTGGAACAGAGAGTAAATTTACCCTTCTGCCTTAAAAAACTAGAAAACTAGAAAATATATGAAACGATGGTTTTCAGAAATTGGACAGGCCGGGCACGGTGGCTCATGCCTGTAATCCCAGCACTCTGGGAGGCCGAGGCAGGTAGATCGCTCCAGGTCAGGAGTTTGAAACCAGCCTGAGCAAGAGCGAGACCCCATCTCTACTATAAATAGAAAGAAATTAATTGGCCAACTAAAAATATATAGAAAAAATTAGCCAGGCATGATGGCGCATGCCTGTAGTCCTAACTACTTGGGAGGCTGAGGTAGTAGGATTGCTTGAGCCCAGGAGATTGAGGTTGCTGTGAGCTAGGCTGACGCCACTGTACTCACTCTAGCCTGGGCAACAAAGTGAGACCCTGTCAAAAAAAAAAAAAAAAAAAAGAAAGAAAGAAATTGGACAATAGGCAGACCAGGACTGTAACGCTGAGTGAAGGAAAGCAAACAAGGTGAGCTCTGTAGTTGTACCAGCTTAGCCACTGGAAGCAGTGCCCACGTAGTAGCACAGAAGGCAGGACTCCAGACAGAGTCCGGTGGTCTTGCTGAATGGAGGAAACAGAGATTGGCATTGGGGGAAACAAGGCAGCTGCAATTTACAGGGCAGAATACTATGGAGGAGAGAGCTATGCAGGGGAGCTCCAGCATCTGCAGGGGATCCATTTAATACCTTTGGCCGAGTACTTATCTATACCTGAGTCAGGGAAATGACCTGAGGTCAGGGAAAGACCTACCAGAAAGGAATCGATGGAACAATTCCCGGACCTCACACAGGACTGGGAAAAGCTCTTGTTCCCATTAAGTCAGAGTAGAAAGATCTCATAACGTACGGAGCACCAGGTAGGAACCTCAGAAGTAAAACACCGTAGTTGTGGCCTAAAACCTAGCTAGACACTGCTGTGGACCCAAAATAACGAAGCGTAAAAGCAAGCTTGAAAGGATCCAACTGTGATAGACATAACTATCTGCCAGAAAAAAGTATATTATTAAAACAATACAAGAAAATCCAGCCACCAGCAACATAAATTCACAATGCCTCGTATCTGAGAAAATGAATAAATGAGACATGACAAGAAGCAGGAAAATAATGACCCAGAATAGACAAATAGACAAAAAGCAATTGATGAAAATTGACACGGAATAGTATCAATGATGAAACTAGTGGATAAAAATATTAAAACAGGTGTTATAAATATGTTCTGTATGTTCAAAAGCTAGAAGAAAATATAGCCATAATGAGGAGAGAATTTGAAAATGTGAAAAAGGCCCAAATGGAACTTCTAGAGATTATCCAAAGTGAAAGATTCACTGGGTGAGATTCGTGTCTTTGAATTTAAAGTGCAGCTCTGATATAAATCATGTATTAAATCTTGCTTTCTAATCCAGCCTGACAATCTCTGGCTATTTTTCTTTTCTGAAATAGGGTCTCTTGGCCGGGTGTGGTGTCTCACACCTGTAATCCTAGCACTAGGCAAATGTCATGGCACTCTAGCCTGGGCAAGAAAGCAAGATTCTGTCTCAAAAAAAAAAAAAAAAAAATAGAGCTAGGGTCTCTCTTTGTTGACCAGGCTAGAGTGCAGTGGCGTCGTCCAGCTCACAGCAACCTCAGAACTCCTGGGCCCAAGTGATCCTCCTGCCTCAGCCTCTCTAGTACTTGGGACTATAGGTGAGCACTCCCACACCTGGCTAATTTTTAAATTTTTTGTAGAGACAGGGTCTCCAAATGTTGGCCAGGCTGATCTCTGACTTTTGATTGAAATGTTTAGTTCATTCACATTAAATGTAAGTATCAGTGGTTGGTCATTCTTTCCTGTTTCTTCTTTTTTCTTTTTTTGGAGACAGAGTCTCACTCTGTTGCCTGGGCTAGAGTGTCATGGTGTCAGCCTAGCTCACAGCAACCTCAAACTCCTGGGCTCAAGCGATCCTCATGCCTCAGGCTCCCGGGTAGCTGGGACTACAGGCATGTGCCACCATGCCCGGCTAATGTTTTCTATATATTTTTAGTTGGCCAATTAATTTCTTTCTATTTTTAGTAGAGACGGGGTCTTACTCTTGCTCAGGCTGGTTTCAAACTCCTGACCTTGACCGATACTCCTACCTCGGCCTCCCAGAGTGCTAGGATTACAGGTGTGAGCCACTGCACTCGGCCTGTTTCTTTGCTTATCTAGTCATTTTTTTTGGTTAAAAAGTGAAACTGTAAGTAATACATTTAATGATTTGGGATTCTGTTTTATTATTCTCACAATTGTTTTTTTTGTTTGTTTGTTTGTTTCAGCAGGTAACTAACTTGTCTACACTCAAAATTGCAAATTATGCCTCTCCCAGAGTGTGTAGCCATTCATGTCTCTGGTCAATTTTTAATTTTTATTTTTCAGCTGAAGGCGAAGTAGTTGGCTCCCTAACGTCTCCCCTGCACCTACATAGTTTATTGGTAAGCCAGTGATTTGGCAGAGGTTATGCTGGGATACCTCAAGCCAGTAAGGCGTTCACTCTGCACTGAGTTGTGTATGGATTGAGGAGCACGTTTAAAGATACAGCAGATCTTAAGTCTCTGTAGACTTTTCATTTTCACAGGGCTCTTTGAAATGCACACATAGGAAAAAAAAAAAAAAAGAAATGCACACATGGGTTAAAATTCATCCAGATCTATGTGGAGATTCTTTTATATAAGCCATTCTGTGAATCTTTCACTTTTAAAATTTCCCCATACTAGCTGTTCTGCCACCCTCCCCAAACTAAAACAACTACCTCCAGCTGATATAACTGTAGGTTTTTGCAACTCAATACAGGTAGGTGCATAGGAATGCCTACCAGGTTTTCAGCATAATGAAGGCCACAGACTCACTCCTATTTGGACCGGGTAGAGTTTTCATGAGTAGAACTTCTCAAGTTGTTGCATGACTTTGCTTATTTCCCAGTGCTCCAAAATGGTTGTTGTTAATAATTTGTCCAGTTTTATACTTGTTTGCTGTGGAGAGGAACTTTTCTAACTCTTCTTCATGCCACCAATATAGAAAGTAGAGACTCTGACAGGAGCAACTGGAACTCTCATACATTGCTGGTGGGGATGAAGAGATGGCATAGTCACTTTGGAAAAAGCTTGGCAGTTTCTCATAAAGTTAAACATACATTTTCCAAATGATCCAACAATACCATCCCTGAGCATATTTACCCAAGAGAAATGAAAACATATGTTCATGTAAAGACCTGTACCTGAATGTTCAAAGCAGCATTAGTAGTCGTAATAGCCTAAAACTAGAAACAACCCAAATGTCCCTCAACTGATGAGTGAATAAGCAAACTGTGGTTTATCCACACAAAGCAACACTATTCAGCATGAGGAGTGAGCTATTAATACATAGAACAACATGGATGAATCTCAAAAGTATTATGCTAACTGAAGGAGATCAAACAAAAGACTGCATATCATATAATTCCATTTATATAAAATTCTAGAAAAGACAAAACCATAGTTATAGAAATCAGTGGTTGCTACTAGCTGAGGGTGGTGATGGAAATTGACTACAAAGAGGCAAGAGAACTTTTTGCAGTGAAAGAAATGTTCTAGATTATGATTGTGGTAGTGGTTACATTATGGCATATGTCCAGCAAAATTCATTGCCTTGTACTTTTAAATTATGTTAATTATTGCATGTAAATTATTTGATGGCAAATCTGATTAAGAAAAAAGCAAGAGAATGATAACAAAATTTAGGATAGTGGTTACCATTGGAGGGAATGCAGGGAGATAGAATCTGAGGAGTATACATAAGAATCTTGAACAGTGGTGATGTTTTATGTAGTTTTTCTGTATATTAAATTAAAATGTAAAATAATAGAGAAGACGGCATAGTAGCTCATGCCTGTAGTTCCAACATTTTGGGAGGCCAAGGTGGGAGGATCAGTTGAGGCCAGGAGTTTGAGATCAGCCTGGGCAACATAGCAAGACCCCATCTCTAAAAAAAAAAAAAAAAAAATAGCTGGGTGCGGTGGCACACGCCTGTAGTCCTAGCTACCTAAGAGGCTGAGCCCAGGATTTTGAGGCTGCAGTGAGCTACGATCATGCCACTGCACTCCATCCTGGGAGACACAGCAAGACCCTGTCTCAAAATAAAATAAAATAGGGGGGGGGGGGAAATGAGCAAATAGGGGAGAGGAAATATGGACATTCACAGACAACCTTAGAAAATTAAGGTTGCAGCTAGGAAAGAGCGTCATGTCAAGACTTTTGTTTGTTTTTAAATTAGGAGATGCTAGAACATGTTGTACCAATGAGAAGGGCTTGCTAGAGAGAGAGAGAGAGAATAATGATGGAAGAAGAAGTGAACCGAGAAGGAGCAAAGTCCCTGGGAGGTCCAGAGGGGACAGCTTCTGGAGCCAACTGGAGGGACTGGCCTTTGGTCGTGGGAAGGTCCTTTCCTGCATGGTAACAAGAGGGAATAAGGAAAAAATAGGTACAGATTCAATTAAGCTGAGGCATTTAGTGGTGGGAAGGTGAAGCAATTTCCTTCTGAAAATTTCTACTTTCTCAGTAAAGTACAGTTAAGGCCATCAGTGGAAGTGGGGAGGGGGGGTAGGAGGCTTGAGGAGGGCGTTTGACATGGCCATCTGCAGAGTGTTGTGAAGAGCTCCCCAGGGAATGTGTGCTCCATGCTAGGTATGCAACACCCCTTCCTCCTACCTAGTACCCACTTGAGCTAAACTCGGGGCATCTGTTGGGTGAGGGTTATTTACTCCTGTGGCTGTGGTCTGGAGGGGAGACTGCTCAGTCAGTAGGTAATGAGTAAGAGTCAGCAGAGGAGGCAGCTGTCTTCCTGGCAGTCTCCTTGCCCTGGATCTGTCGTCGAAAACATTGCTAGAGATCTGTTTACAGCGTTTTGCAATCCAAGAAGGGCGAGGGAGGCCTCTTCTACAAGGTTTGCTTCTAGGTTGGCCATTGCTAAACACAGTGTTCTCTCGGGTTGTTTTTGTTTGGGGCATTTCTACACGGTGCTGTTGGATCTGTACTGAATTGATCAATCAATTGCTCCTTTTGTCGTGCTCCCACTCTCTGTGCTATCCTAGGCTACGTTATAGATTATGCTATAGATATGTGTTTAGGTACACTGGATTATACACTATAACAGTATTTAACTTGTGCTTTGTTTTGCTGTCTACCATTGTAGACACTCAATAACACCTATTTTACAGGTGAGAAAACTCAAATGGAGAGAGATTGATTGGTTTTCTTAAGGTCAGACAACTAGTAAGTGGGAGAATCAAGGCATATAAACCTAGGGAGTCTTTCTTTTTTTCTTTTTTTGAGACAGAGTCTCACCCTGTTGCCTAGGCTGGTGCCATGGCATCAGCCTAGCTCACAGCAACCTCAAACTCCTGGGCTCAAGCGATTCTCTTGCCTCAGCCTCCCGAGTAGCCAGGACTATAGGCATGCGCCACGACGCCTGGCTATTTTTTCTATTTTTATTAAAGATAGGGTCTCGTTCTTGCTCAGGCTGGTCCCGAACTCCTGAGCTCAAGGTATCCTCCTGCCTCAGCCTCCTGGAGTGCTAGGATTACAGGCGTGAGCCACCGCGCCTGGCCCTAGGCAGTCTTTTAACTAGATGCATGTAATCATAGTGGTATTAGTGGTATTAGCAGCTCTACTAGTCGCTGTTGTAGAAGTAAGAGTAAAGAGAGATCACCGTGGTGGGGATGGGATCTGAGTTAGGCTTACAAATATGGCAAGATTTCTGCAGGCAGAGAGAGATGAAGGCTTCCCGAAGCAGAGGGCAATTGTGAGCAAGAGCTCAGAGCCTGGGCAGGTGCGGGCTTGCTTGTAGAACTGGGTCTTTTTGATCACTGCTGAGGGTCTGCCTTATAGGGAAACAGAGTAAGATGAGGCCTGAAAAGATGGGGGGGGGCCTGATGCGGAGGGAACTAAACCCTGGCATGAGACATTTGCTTACGAGTTTGTAAGGGGAGTCTTTGATGTGGTGTGCCAGCCTGGACCTCGGGACACGGGCCAGGGTAGAACTGAAGATTTGGGATTTGTGTGCGCAGAGGTGGTAGGTAATAATATCCCGTCTGGCGGAGCTTTGGCATTTGCCTAGTGCTTTCCACCCAAGGTTTTTGCTGATCCTCACGATAACCTTGTCATCGGGGTGGGCAGGTGACTCCTATTAAGTGAGTTACCATGTGTGGAGTATTTGCTTAGAGTGGGTACTTAATTTTAAGGCCATGTTCTCTTTCACAGACAAGGCTATGAGGATGAAACATGGTAAGTAACGTGCCCAAGCTCACAGCGCTTGTAAGTGTCGGGGCTAGGACTTGAACGCAACTCCCTGCTCCCGGCCCATTTAGTTCTGCACACTTTCCAGTGTCAGCCCAGTCATGATCCCTATCTACAGAAACTCATTCAACAAACAGCTGAGCACCTATGGTATGTCTCACATAGTATCAGGCTGTAGCAGTGCAAAGATAAATATGTTTACATATTTTACAAATATGCTCACAAACCATTGGGGAAAGTAGGCTTTTACTTTTTTTTTTTAAAAACAACAGAATTTGGCAAGTGCAGAGTTGGGTGCACAAGTGTTATGGGATGGGGGTGGGTGAAGGGAGAACGGCTTCACAGAGAAGGCAAGGTTTGAAGTGAGCCGCGTGTACGAAGTGTGTTCTTACTGGCGATGGCCTGAGTCTCACACTAACTGTCCCGGGATATTGAGTGCTAGTGGCCACGCTGGAGCTAATGAGCTGGAGCCAGGGCGAGTGGGCGGCTGGGGCAGCCTGGGCGTGCACCCGCAGAGGGAACAGTGTAGGAGCTGACAGGTGGCAGCTGCTGTCCCTCTTGGGGCCCACCGCAACAGCACTCCTATGGAGGTGACACTCTCCCTGGCCGCTCCTGGCTAAAGGCAGAGCATGGTAACAAGCGCTCTTTGCTCAGGAGCTCAGCAGAGGCACACAGGCAGCCTGGGGCTCTTCCTACCGTCCTTCCTTCCCTGTCCTTTCCCAGGTGTCCCAGCCTGCGAGGCTCTCTCTGCCGACTCCCTCCCGCTTCCTGTCCTGTAACCCACACGGCAGCCTCACAGAGGGAGAGAAGCCAGGGCAAACTCTTGGGAAATGCTTTTGTTTCCTAAGTGCGGAGAGGAGGAGAAGGAAGAACACCGTGGACACAGGGGCAAGCCAGCTGAAAGCCCTGTGACCGAGACTCAGGGAGAGCAGATTTCAGGAGGACAATCCCCAGTGGGATTCTGAAGAGAAAATAAGGGTAATGACAACATCCACACCTACATGCCAGGCACATGATCTGTGCTAAAAAAAAAAAAAAAAAAAAGGCAATTGAATGAAGGAACAGAAGTGACAGAATACTCTTAGGGTATTTAAAGCCAGCAGCTGCAACAGAAAACCCCAAATTCTCAGGTGGCTTAACCCAATAAAAGTTTATTTTTCTCTCAGAGCGAGCCCAGTCCTGGTCAGCAGACCCTCCTCTAGCTAGAGGCTTGTCCCCAGGACGACACAGGAGTTACCACTGATGACAAAGAAGGGGAGGAGAGAATGGGAAGGGACATGGGGGGTGGTTTTAAGGGTCTGGCCTAGGGGTGGCCTGCACCCCTTCTCCTCGCACCTCATTTGCCAGAACCTGCGCACACGGCCCCAAACCTGAAGAGGACGGAGGAGAAAAGAGCTGTTCCGAGTGCCCGGGAAGAGGAAAATGAAACAAGCGGTGTTATTTCTGCCACATGGAACGTGCCACAGAGTTTTGCAATTAGGAGCACACTATAAACCTTAAAAAAGATGCGTGTATACCTGGGGTGGGAAGGGATGGGACATTTAAACAGGACAAATGTTTTAGCAGAGTGAACAGGCAGGCAAATGGCAAGGCGTGAGGGAAAGCGGGAGTGGGTTGAAAGGCGTGGGGTAACGCCACATGCCTCTGGGAATCCCTCCCTGCTGCCCCCTCCCACCCTCTGACCCCAGGGTCGGGAGCTCACCCCCATCTCCCACACACTCATTGCTTTTGCCCCTCTGTATGCCAAGCCCCGGCTCTCTTCCCTAGGCTGGGAGCTCTTTAAACAGGGGATGCTGTGTGCCTCCTGCCTGTATCCCCAGCCCCCGGCATAGAGCCCGGAAGAGTCACTGTCCGCTGGATAAACTAAATCCATTCACCACTCTGGAGATTATGATTCAGGGGAGCTGGGGTGGGAAAAGAGTACCCACACTTTTGAAAAAAGTTTTTTATTTATTTAAAATGGTGATAGGGCCGGGTGCTGTGGCTTATACCTGTAATCCCAGAGCATTCAGAGACCAAGACGGGAGGATTGCTTGAGCCCAGGAGTTTGAGACCAGCCTGGACAGCATAGCAAGACCCCTTCTCTACAGAAAAATAGAAAAATTAACCGGGCACGGTGGTGTGTGTGCCTGTCGTCCCAGCTACTCGGGAGGGCTGAGGCAGGAAGATCACTTAAGCCCAGGCGTTTGAGGTTGCTGTGAGCCATGCACCACTGCACTCCAGCCTGGGCAACAGAATGAGACTCTTTCTCAAATAAATAAATTGTGATAAAATATATATAACATCAAATTTAACCAGTTTTAAATATGCAGTTCAGTGGCATTATGTACACTTATATTGTGCAAACATCATCCATCCACAGAACATTTTCACATTGCAAAACTGAAACACTGTACCCATTGAGCAATAACTCCCCATTCTCCCCTGCTCTCAGCCGCTGGCAACCACCATTCTACTTTCTGTCTCTGTGACTTTGACTAATCTAGGTGCCTTACGTAAGTAGAATCATACAGAATTTGCACTTTTGTGACTGGCTTATTTCACTTAGCATAATGTCTTTAAGGTTCATCCAGTTCGTGGCATGTGTCAGAATTCCCTTCCCTTTTAAGGCTGAATAATATTCAATGAATGGATATGCCACATTTTGTTTATCCATTCATCCCTCATTTGACAGATATTTCTCTGAGATCCTGCTTTTAATTCTTTTGGGTGTATCCATACTTTTTAAAGGTTCTTTAGGTGATTTGAAGCCCAGCTAAAGCTGAAAACCTCCCTTTCATGCATAGAAGAAGAAGGGAGTGAAAGGAATGATGTAGAGATTTGAGGGATATGCAAACTGTGTAGAGCTTGGGAAGAGACAGGCGGGGGCAGAGAGGGAGGGAAAACACAGGACTATGACAAGGAGAGGGTGGCAGATGAGCCAGTTCTCCATGGTGAGGTGATGTCATCTGCTGACCAGAGCAATGAGGGGGGAAGGAGAAGATTCTTGGCAGTTGTGGAGAGGGATGCAATTGGGAGATGATCAAAGATTTAAGACAAGTAAAGCACGCAGGGGCATGTGTGTTTTGGGGGAAAAGGATGGAAATAGAATGAAGTCCTTTGCATTAAAATCAAGCGTACATGGTGCATGCCTGTAGTCCCAGCTACTCGGGAGGCTGAGGCAGCAGGATTGCTTGAGCCCAGGAGTTTGAGGTTGCTGTGAGCTAGGCTGACGCCATGGCACTCTAGCCCAGGCAACAGAGCGAGAGACTCTGTCTCAAAATAAAATAAAATAAAATAAAACTTACTTGAGGGCAGGGAAGAAAGAAAGTGGCAAGTGTGCTCAGAAATGGACAAGAAATCATCAGAAGGCTCTAGGATGTGTCTGCGAGGGCCAAGGCAGAGTGGACATGTGGCAGGCTCGGGGACTCCATGGCAAGGTGGAAAAAATGGATCATGGAAATGATCCAGGTTTGGAAATAGGCCAGAGGATGTGGCAGAAGGTCAAGGGAGGAGAGGGAGGTGAAGTGCCAGAGAAGTGCTGAGTACTGCATACCTAGACAAGCCTGGGCCTCACGGGGGTTCCCAGTGAAAGTAAGGAGAGTCACTGTCCGCGGAGAACCATTAGCTACTCCAGCTAGGCAGTCACAATGCTTCCCCTGAGACTGCCTTGCCATGAGCCCTCTCTGTCCCCAGAATGACTGTCTTCCTTGTAGATCAAGGTCTTCCTCGCTGCGTTCAGATACCAGAATTCCCCCTTTGTGCCTGCCTCATGGTCCCCTCCCTGCAGCCAGCAGCCCAGTCCAGGGCCCCCAGTAACAGATGTCCCACATCTCAGGGAGTCCCCTCAATGAGTCAATGGGTGACTTTGCATTTCTAGAAGTCCTTGCCCTCCCTACTGAACAACAGCAGCTGTGGGCCGAAGTGACAGTCCCCAGTGATCTCATTTTGAGCTCATCTTTGTTTTGTTTTTAATAAATAGGAAGTTTTTTTAAACAATTGTCCTGAAAAATCCATTCTTATCCTCCTCCCTTCCTCCTAGATGACCCAATATGTCTTACTGACCTGGAACATTATTTTGCACTTAATGGCTAAACGAAGCTTTGTTCCTATGTCCCTGTGATGCCCCATTTACCCGCAGTCTTTGTTGGCGATGTTCCACCTCCTTGCCTGGCTTTGTGGGGCTCAGCTTTATCCCTGCATAATTGCTCAGACTACCTCCTGCCTGCTCGGAGAAGTCTGTCAGTTGCTGCCTGCTGCTTGCTGTCTGTTATCTTTTACTTGCTTGGCTGGGCTTTTGGCCGCCCTCTGGACATTGCTGCTATTCTAGGACTAGATATAGATCTGTTTGTTTTTCTAAGTAGCCTTTCACTCTAGCATTTTGCTGTCCACATTTTATTGCCTTTCTCTCTCTTGTTTTTCCTCCTCCTCGCAGGCACGTCAGAGGCTTTGCAGCAGGCAGGCAGCCTAGGGAAACTACCGTCCCACTGACGTCCTTGAAGTGTCCAGACAGACAGCGTCCTTCAGCTGCAAATGTGTAGGCAGCCCTGCAAGGGGCTGGTGACTCTGGGCAGCCGATCCTGAGGGGATATGAGGCAATCAACTTTGTTTAATTAGTAAAATGGCCAAAGTTAACTATAAAAGATGTGGGGCTGGGGAAAGAAAGAGATGCACAGGAGGTTTTCTCTTGTTCTTCCTTTTGCGTGTGCAGGCATGCGCCATGGGGCTTGATCGATAGTGCAAAGTGAGGCCCCTCCAAGGCTCTTCTTGGAAGAGCCCGAACCCTCTTTGCTTCATTCCCCATCAGCTTCCATTTTGTTCTAGCTTCTGCAGAGCTGCTGACCTTTGATTCCTTCTGTTCGCTTCTAGAGACAGGTGTGGCCCTTGGCTTCCTGTGTGTGTACATCAGCACACCCTGGGGACTCAGGCTGTTTCGATTCTTGGCCGCCCCAGGCAGAACACCCCACGCTGACGTTGGCGCCATCTTACACTGACCGACCAAAGGCAAGGTGGTCAGGCCTTCCCTCTCCGTCCAGGCCTTCAGAAGCTGTCATGTTTGGAAGGTGGAGGGGGAAGTTCAACAGAGTCCAAGGAATATTTGAAGTATGTTGTCCCGAAGTGGCAGAAATGTGAGAAGAGAGAATTTTCAAGGAAGGAGTGAAAAGAGATTTAATATAAATTCTTTGTAATACGAGTAAAAGAAATAAGGGGGGGGGAGCTAGAGCATCCATCAAGTACTTAAAAATACCATGAATCCAAAATTGGTAAAGGTCTTAAGCAATGGGATAAATATTGCATCAAATATTTAAGTAGAACATAAAAATTTGTGTGGTGTAATAACAGTAATCTAGAACAGTGGTTCCCCAACCTTTCTGGCACCAGGGACTGGTTTCGTGGAAGACAATTTTGGACTGGGGTGCGGGATGGTTTGGGGATGATTCGAGCACAATACATTTTTTGTGCAGTCAAACCTCTCCGCCAATGATAATTTGTATTTGCAGCCACTCCCCAGCACTGGCATCACCACCTCAGCTCCGCCTCAGATCATCAGGCAGTAGATTCTTGTAAGGAGCGAGCAACCTAGATCCCTCACATGTGCAGTTTATAGTAGGGTTCGTGCTCCGATGAGAATCTAATGCCACCGCCGATCTGATAGGAGGCGGAGCTTATATGCAGTGATGCAAGCGACGGGGAGCGGCTATAAATACAGATGAAGCTTTGCTCTCTTCCCTGATACTCACCTCCTGCTGTGTGGCCCTGTTCCTGATAGGGGCTGGGGACTGCAGATCTAGACTATCCCTTTGCAACTGGCTTAACTGCTAAATACCACTCCACACTCAAGAGGGCGAGGGTATTTGGCTTTTCTCTTTCATTCTTTCACTGAGCTATTTTACCAATATTTTTTAGCACTAGCCCAGTACTGGTGCTCGATGTTGTGGGAGGTACAAAGACGTATAAAACATAGGAGCTGCCCTCAAGACAGCTAGATACATATTAATATAAAAAGCTAAGTGACAATAAAGGTGCAAAAGTGGCTGCAAAAGAATATATCATTAAGTATTGATTAAGAAAGTACCAGGAGTCCTCATGAGGGAGTATTTCTGCAGGGTGGAGTGATCGCAGAGGGTTTATGGAAAAGATGGGCCTCAAAGGGACCTTAAAAAGTAGGCATGACTGTAAAGGAAAAGACAAATTCTCATGCTTAGTAGTGACTTACAGAGTTCTCATTACAGATGACAGACTGTAGAACAGCTATAGCTGTCTCGTGTGAAAATCGACAAGGGACATGTTTGCTAACTTCCAAAAACCTCTCTGAGAGGAGGACAAGAAGACTCAGTGACACACGTCTGGTTTCTGGTTGTTGGGTTGCTAGGTAGGGAATGTTGTGGATGCATTCTTACTGTGGTACAGACCTGGAAGGTGCATTCTGCATGCTGGAGAGCAAAGGTATAGGTTTAGATACATTTAGCTTCCAGTAATGGGATCCTTCTCTTCTAGAAAAGGGAACCCCCTGTGATGGAGAGAAGTAAGTGATTTAGCATGCCAAATCCCAGATGACTCTTTCATTTCCTATTTTTCTCAGTGCCTTTTCTGAGCTCTCCAGTCAGCTCATTGAATGTTCTTGTTCTGAAAGTTTTCCTTTCATCAAAAGGGTGGTTTTACACTTCTAGGCAGATCTCTTGCTATCCCCAGGGCTCTAGTGACACAAAGCAGACAAGAGCAATGTAGGCTGTCTGAGCACCACTGGAGGAAAGCCCAGAAGAGGCGGCCACCCACGCTGCTCGCACTCCCCTGGCTCAGAGAGCAGTTGCTTTGTTAGACCCTGTACCAAAAGATTTGCTCTAACCCTGCTGAGACTGTTCCCCCAGACTGCAATAATTACAGAATAGCGCTTCTCACTGCTCTTCGTAAAGTGTGCATGAAACCAGCCAGGCCTGTGATCATCCACTGCAGTGAAAGCTCTGCGATTTCACATTTTCAATTTGAGGTCCTCATGTTCAAGCTGAAAGTACCTTTAGTTTTGAAGGATTTCATTCACTGAGTATATATTAATACCTGCTATGTGTCAGGCAATATGAGGTGCCAAGAAAAACGATACATGCTGACTTATTGGTCTGAACAATACATAAATTACTCATTCAGCAGACCTGTAAATAAGTTATATGTTTATTTATCTGAACTATCAGAGGCGAAGAGAAGCACAGATAATTTTTAAAAGCATAAACCAAGGACCCGTCTTCACATAAAATAGTATACTTGCCACTCTGGTCAGAACCACGTTCTCTCTGGACCAATATTTTGTCTATGACAGTAGCAGCAAACACCCTTGGTGTAATTCTAGGAATCCATTCTACGGAAATAATCAGAGACATGATGAAAAGTTTATATATATTGGGAGCTCTTGCAATGTTATTTAAAAGAGAGAGAAAAAAAGGGAAACTCTAACTGTTGAATAAGAGCAGTTTGGTGAAATAAATTGGGGCCTATCCATACAATGGCAAATCATTACAAATTGAGTTTTAAAGAATATTTAGTGTTGTGAGAGAATGTTTCCCATATATATTTAGATTTAAAAACCAGGATATAAAAGTATACGTTGTATATGCTTTCAATGTGGAGGAAATATCTGTTTACATATGCAGAGAAAAAATACTGAAATGTTAGCAATGTATTTCTGGGGGCAAGATTATGCATGGCTTTATTTTCTTTACATTCTATAGTTTTAAAATGTTTAACTGGGTGGGTGTGGTGGCTCACGCCTGGAATCCTAGCACTCTGGGAGGCTGAGGTGAGAGGATCACTTGAGGTCAGGAGTTTGAGACTAGCCTCAGCAAAAGTGAAACCCTATCTCCACTAAAAATAGAAAAAATTAGCCAGGCAACTAAAAAATTAGCCAGGCAACTAAAAAAAAAAAAAAAAAATTAAACGGGCATGGTGGCACATGCCTGTAGTCCCAGCTACCTGGAAGGCTGAGGCAGGAGGATCACTCGGGCCCAGGAGTTTGGTTGCTGTAAGCTAGGCTGACACCACAGCACGCTAGCACGGGCAACAGAGTGAGACTCTGTCTCAAAAAAAAAAAAAAAAAAAAAAAAAATGTTTAATTAGTTACTATTTCTGCAATAAGAAAAAACTTTTAAAAGAATATTGGTGCATTATTTTCCTTTATGGAATTAATTTTTAAGTATTAAGAAAAAATCCTCAGTCTTCCCTATACCTCATTCCTATATTTCCTTAAATATTCTTTCTGGATTTGTCACACTTGACTTCATTTAAAACTTTTGAAGCAATCTGTGACTGTCCATGACATACTATGTAGGCAACGAAATCCATGAACTGACTTGCTGGCATTATTTGGGCAACGCTACTTACCGTCCGGGTCACCAGGCAGGCTGGGTGGGACAGAGCCCGTTCAGAGCCTGGCCTGTGAGGCGCTCTCACCCCGGTTCCATGCCTGGCTTTATTTATTCCTGTCACAGCTCTCTGCTTTGAACAGTGTCGTTTTCTTAAAAATTAAGAATTCATTTTTTGTTATAGTGGTAAAATATACATTCCATATGTTTAAGTATATGGCATTAAGTACATTCACATTGTTGTGCAACCATCACCACCATCCATCTCCAGATCTCTGTCATCTGCCCAAACTGCAACTCTGTTCCCTTTGAACAGTAACTCTCCATTCCCCCTACCCCCAGCCCCTGGCAACCACCATTCTACTCTCTTGTCTCTATGAATTTGACTACTCTAGGTACCTCATATAAGTGGGATCGTACAATATTTGTCCTTTTGTGACTGGTTTATTTCCCTTGGGATCATGTTCACCCATATTGTACCATGTGTCAGCATTTTATTCCATTTATTTATTTATTTATTTATTTATTTAGACACAGAGTCTCACTCTGTTGCCCAGGCTAGAGTTCTGTGGCGTCAGCCTAGCTCACAGCAGCCTCAAACTCCTGGGCCCAAGCGATCCTATTGCCTCAGCCTCCCGAGTAGCTCGGACTACAGGCATGTGCCAGCATACCTGGCTAATTTTATATATATATATATATATTTTTTTTTTTTTTTAGTTGTCTAGCTAATTTCTTTTTATTTCTTTTTAGTAGAGACAGTCTCACTCTTGCTCAGGCTGGTCTCGAACTCCTGAGCTCAAGTGATCCATCTGCCTCGGCCTCCCAGAGTGCTAGGATTATAGGCGTGAGCCATCATGCCCGGCCTATTTTCTTCTTTTTAAAGAGTGAATCTGGCCAGGTGTGGAGGATTGCTCAAGGCCTGGAGTTCGAGACCAGCCTGAGCAAGAGCAAGACCCCGTCTCTACTAAAAGTAGAAAGAAATTAATTGGCCAACTAAAAAAATATAGAAAAAATTAGCGCATGCCTGTAGTCCCAGCTACTTGGGAGGCAGAGACAGAAGGATTGCTTGAGCCTAGGAATTTGAAGTTGCTGTGAGCTAGGCTGATGCTACAGCACTCTAGCCCAGGCAAGAGTGAGACTCTGTCTCAAAAAAAAAAACCAAAAAAAAAAAAAACAAAGAATGAATCATGTGCCATTGTATGTATATACCACCTTTGGCATATCCACTCAAATGTTCATGGTATTTTGGTTGCTTGTACCTTTTGGGCTTATTGTGAATAATGCTGCTATGAACATGGATGTACAAATATTTATTTGAGCAACACTTTTGCTTAAAGAAGCCTTGCTGGGTCATGTGATAATTCTATTTTTAATTTTTTGAGAAGCTGCTAAACTGTTTTTCATAGTGGCTACACCATTCCACATTGTATGGTTGTTATTTTTATTCACTTTTCTCCTCCCTAATTAGATTGCTATTTTCTTGAGATCAAGTACTCTGTTGCATTCACCTTTGAATCCCTCAGAGCACCTACAAAACTGCCTCAAGGATTTTAGGTGTTCAATAAATATGCAAATAAAAGCTTTTTTCCCCCAAGCTCTTAGAAGATCCTCTCCACTCTTGGTGTGTTCCTCCTTCTTGTTCTTCTCTTCCTTGTTCTTTCAGCTCTCATAGTTTGTGATTTAGTGGATCTCTGCTAATAAATCTCTATCTTAATGATTTATAATCGTTGGCCATGCAGCTAAGAGCATGGGCAATACAGTCAGAACGACCTGGCCTCAAGTCCTGGCTCTGCCACTTACAAATTGTATGACCCTGGGCAAGCTTCTAAACTTTCATTTCAGATATTTATTTATTTATTTTTATTTAAAAAAAATTTTTTAAGCCAGTCAAATTTAGCAGCGGGGTCAGATATTTGTTGCTGCATAAAAAAAACACTCCAAAACTTGGTGGCCTGAAACAATGACTATTTTATTATTTATTTGGATTCTGTGTGTCTGCTGGGTCATTCTTGTACTCCACGTGTTGTCGTCTGGGGTCACTCACATGGTAGCATTCATCAGTGAGCTTGGCCAGGGTTGGAATGACCTAGAAGGCCCCACTCACATGTCTGGCATCTCATGTCCGGGGGAGTTGGACTTACTGGGGCCTGGCTGAGTCTTTCCCTCTCTCTTCTAAGTTTCCCATAAAAACTGGGCCCTTTTCTCCATGTGGCCTTTCTCCATATGGCCTTTCTTTCTCAACAGGTTAGTCAGGCCTCTTTACATGGCAACTGCCTTCTAAGACACCAGAAATGGAAACTGCCAGTGTTCTTTTTTTTTTTTTTTTGAGACAGAGTCTAACTCTGTTGTGCAGGCTAGAGTGCTGTGGCGTCAGCCTAGCTCACAGCAACCTTAAACTCCTGGGCTCAAGCAATCCTCCTGCCTCAGCCTCCCAAGTAGCTGGGACTACGGGCATGTGCCACCATACCCAGCTAATTTAGTAGAGACGGGATCTCGCTCTTGCTCAGGCTGGTCTCGAACTCCTGAGTTCAAACGATCTTCCTGCCTTGGTCTCCCAGAGTGTGAGGATTACAGGCATAAGCCACCGCGCCCGGCTTCCAGTATATTCTTTTGCTGAAAGCAGCCACTGGCCAGCTGAGGCTCAGCAGGAGGGGAAATGGACTCCAATACCTGGTAGGAGGAAGGGCACTTGCATACTGAGATGAGAGGAATTAGTGGCCATGTTTGAAGACAACCCATTTCTAAGCCTCAGTTTCTCTATCTGTGAAATGGGAGATAAGTAGTAACTGTCTTTCCAAGATTATAGTGAAGACGAAATGTGATAATGCATGTAAGATGGGCACTAATCATGATTCTAATCATTATTATTATATTCTTTTTTTTTATTTTAGCGTATCATGGGGGTACAAGTGTTAAGATTACATATATTGCCCGTGCCCCCCTCAAGTAAGAGCTTCAAGCGTGTCCATCCCCCAAACGTTGCACATCTCATTCGTTGTGGTTGTATATACCCATCTATTATTATATTCTTATTGCCATTTTATTCCAACCAGGATGGATGTTGTTCATGTTCATTTTGAAATTCTCTTGTCTTTCTTTATTCAATAAGATCAATACAGTGCTAATCACCACAACGAGTACTGAAATCAATACAAGAATTCCTACCCACCCTGGGAAAAGCCAGGCTGGCCTCTCAGGAATCCTCAGGGTTTTCAGTCTTTGCACCTGTGTTCCACTTCCTCCTTGAGGGGTCCTTCCTTTTTCCTTCCTTTCCTTCCTTCCAACCCTATGCTGGTTGGAATAAAATGGTGATAAGAATATAATAATAATGATTAGAATCATGATCAGTGCCCATCTTACTTGCATTATCACATTTCATCTTCACTATCATCTTGGAAAAACAGTTATTATTATTATCTCCCATTTCACAGATGGAGAAACTGAGGCTTAGAGATGGGTTGTCTGCAAACATGGCCCCTTCCTACCTGCCTGCTTTCCTTCCTTCCTTCCTTTCTCTGCTGTCCAGGCTGGAGTGCAGTGGCCCAATCATAGGTCACTGTAACCTTGAATTCCTGGTGGGTTTAAACAATGTAAATAAATAAATTAATTAATTTCTCACAGTTCTGGAGGCTGGAAATGTGAGGTCAAAGTGCCAGTGGTGTGGGCTCATCACTCAGGTTGCAGATAATGCCTTCTCACTGTGTCCTCACCGGCCTTTCTTCAGTGAGAGAGATCTCTTCCTTTTCTTATAAGGCCACCAAGGATTTGGACCCCACTCTTATGACCTCATTTAACATTAATTACCTCCTAAAAGCCCTATCTCCCAATACAATCACATTGAGGGTTTGGGGTCCAACAAATAAATGTGGGGGGAACACAATTCAGTCAATAGCACCAGGATACTATTCTTTTACCTGTTATATGTGTTTGGATATGTGTGTGTGTGTATGTACATATGCAAATGGAGAAAATGCAAATATTTTCTCACCTAGACCATAACTTTTCATTTTCTTAATGATATCTTTTGTCCTAGATAATTTTTTAGTTTTGATGTGTCAAATTTGTTTACATTTTTCTTTGTCTTAATGATTTAAGGAGGCCTGTACCCCTAAAGTCATGAACATACTATGTGCTCTTCTATATTTTAGGAGAACTTGCCTATTGCCTATTGCATTTTGAACTTGATGCCATTTGCACGAGCTGGAAGGAGGTACATTTTTAACTAACAGTTCAATTTCTTTAATGGCTATTAGTTTATTAATGTTTTCTACTTCTTGGACAAATTTTGGTTATTTATATTTTCTTAGAAAATCATCTTTTTCATCTGGGTCTCAAATTCATTGGTATAAAGTTGTGCCTAATATTCCTTTTAAAAGCTATCCTTTATATTTGTACATATCCCTTTTTCATACCTGACAGGAGTTATTAAGCATTTTCTCTTTTTTATTAATGATTCTAGCCAAATAATTTTTGTCTTAAAAAAGCAAATTTGTGGTTTTATTGATCAATTTTGCTGAGTGTTCCCCCTATTTCACTAATTTCTGCTTCTATATTAATTCAGTTCTTACCACTTACTTGGCTTTACTTTGTTTTTCTTTTCAGTGTTTTTTATAGTCTAATAAATAAATGTAAGGCTACAGTTTTTTCCTGAAAATTATTTTGGCCACATCCCATTGGTTTTGATGTGTGCTACTTTCATTGTGGTTCAGTTTCAAGTAGTTTACTTCCTTTTTAAAGCAAGAGATCTTTAGAAGTATGTTTTTATATTTCAGGAGTATGGGTTCTTTTGGCTCCTCATTTGTTCATTTCTAAATTTATTGCATTATGGTTAATGAATGTGGCCTGTATAATAACAGTTTTTTAAAAAATGTGTTGTCATTTCCTTTAGGCATAGAACAGAGTCAAATTCGGTGAACTTTGCCTGTGTGTTTTTGACTTATAAAAACAGTATACTATTGCATTATTTTTACCTTCCAGTATTGGCATAGCTTCTGAGATGGGCAATAATTTAGTTGGATTTACTAGCAAGACTATCATTGACTTATTTATTCAACCGATATTTATTGAGCGCCTGCACGTTCTGGGAACCGTAGGTTTGGGAGGACACAAAAGTGAACAACAACCAACAGTCCGCGTGGAGAAGCCGACACAAACCACACAGTCCTGTTAGCAAAATATAGGGCTGAAGAAAACACACTTGATTCTGCGAGCGTATATCACAAAGACCCTGTTCTAGGGAAAGCCTTCCTAATACTCCAACAGAGCTAGAGGGTGAGTGGAAGTGAACTAGGAAAAAGGGTTGGAGAAGGGAGGAAGAGAGTGTTCCAGAAGAATAGCAGGGAGTGGAGCCCCCCATAGAATGCAAACCAGGTGTGCTGGAGCCCTAAGGAAGCCAGTGAGGTTGCAGCTCCCAAAGCAGGTATTCGAGGTGCTGTAGGCGGCTGGGAAGGGCGGGGAGTGGCTGTGGGGGTGAAGACCACTTAAGGCCTTATAAAGAATTTTTGTCTTTTTTTTTTTTAAGAAAAATGAGAATCCTTAAAAGAGTTTAGGTAGGCTTACAGGATCATATCAGTAGTTTTAAAAGATAATGTTAAGAGGAACTTTTCATGTTTGCTCTGGGGAGTTTTTGTATATAGAGAGGTTCTACTTTTTGCCTTGCTCCCTCCCTTTAGTGATGTTGAACTAAATGTATTAGGAAAATACCCAGTGAATCTTCTATGAGCTGCTTACAAATGACCCTGTGCTTTTGGAGCCAAAGTCTGCACTGGTGGTAGATTATAACAACGAAAACAACAACGTCATTATAAGAAGAGGAATGGCCGGGTATGGTGGCTCACGCCTGTAATCCTAGCACTCTGGGAGGCCGAGGTGGGCAGATTGCTCGAGGTCAGGAGCTCGAAACCAGCCTGAGCAAGAGTGAGACCCCCATCTCTACTATAAATAGAAAGAAATTAATTGGCCAACTAATATATATAGAAAAAATTAGCCGGGCATGGTGGCACATGCCTGTAGTCCCAGCTACTTGGGAGGCTGAGGCAGCAGGATTACTTGAACCCAGGAGTTTGAAGTTGCTGTGAGCTAGGCTGACACCATGGCACTCACTCTAGCCTGGGCAACAAAGCGAGACACTGTCTCGAAAAAAAAAAAAAAAAAAAAAGAAGAGGAATGACGGCTACCATTGTCGGAACACTTACGATGTGTCCTAGCTCTGTGCTAGGTCCTCTGCAAGTTTTATCTCATAGACTCTTCACAATCACCTTAGGAGACTTAAAAAAATTTTTTTGCTACCACATAGGCCAGTCACCATGCCTGGCATCCCTCTAAAGGAGAACGCTCCTGCCCACCACCTCAGCAAAATGCGGGGTGCCCTGACTGGATTGGGGGGGCCTGGACCCAACAGCAACCAACCCATTGGCCAGCTAGCAGCCTATAGGGTATCAGAAGACAAAAGGCTTCATCTACATTGACTGTTGCTTTTAGAAATCTTAAGTTGGGATACGTAGAGGAAATCAGTTCACTGCCAAGACTGAAGTTGAGAGATGAGGAGGCAGAGAGCCACGGTGAGCCCAGCTGAGGCGAGGGCGTGAGCAAGCAGCAGCTGTGAGGTACAGGAAAGGTATGTGGAGAGGGAGAGAAACTAAGGCACAGGGGACAGGGAACACTTGGAGAGCAGACGGCTCACATAGATGTGAGCAATAGAGAACAGATCCACACAGACCTGCCCTGGGATCCGTACCCGCCCCTCACCCCTCAGAATGGTTCCTCCTCGGCTCTGCGTGAGGTGCCTGCCTCCCACATCAGACCCTCATTACCAGAGAGCACCTCAAAGAATCTCCACTCCACACAACCCCAGGGACTCAGCACTCCCAGGCGCAGATGAAGAAACAGACTCAGAGAGGTAAAGTAACCTGCACAGATTGCCACAGCTAATTGGCAGAGCAGAAATTCGAAGTCCAGTTCGTGTGATTCTAAAGCCCCTGTTTTTAAGCATAATACTATTTATTCTAGCAGCAGGAATCATCTGCTCAAAAACATTTGCTCAGACCGCTGGCTTTTCCTTACCGTGAACACAAACACAACCGGCACACAACTTTAAAATGGTAGATCAAGTTACCTGCACCATTGGCCTATTGTTAGCTATTGTGGCCTAACAGTCCTCAGCGTAAGAGGACTGTTGCTTTTGTGCTCACTGGTCAAAAACAGTTTCTTCAGCTTGTCAGCTACTGAGGAGGAGGAGCAGGGAAGGTGGCAGGGACACTTTAGGAGATAGGTTTATAATTTCTCTTCCGAGAACTGGTGAAAGCCTTGCAGGTCTGAGACATCATCATCCACTCACTCAGGGAGCGGTCTTGGGAGAACTGGGTCATGCAAAAGAAATTTCCAGCAATCACTGGGAAGTGATTGTGGCTGTGACTCTAGTTTTTGGTAGTGGAGGAACAGAGCTGGGTGCCTAACCAACCAGAATTGTGGTCCTCTGTGTAGAATGTTCTCTTCCAGGGTCAGTGGGAAGGGAGGGAATTGAGAACAAATTTAATGAGTACCTAGAATGGGAGGCTTTGTGCCCATAGAAAGTGTAAAGTTCAGAGTCACTGGTACACAGGCCTGAAATAGGTCTTCTTCACTGCGACACAGCAGAAAATCTCCGAGGCTGCAGCCTCCTGGTAAACGCAGGCCCTTCCCTACAGAGACCCTCTCTGTGCACACCTGGACCCAACTGCCGCTCCTGACTTGCTCCAGGTCCCATGCTGAGGACAGAGGGGTCCTCATCTTTCGTGTTCCATCCTAGTGAGCCCTTGGTGCCCTGTGCCAATTGCAGCTGGAGACGCTTCCTTGCCAGATCACCCTTTCCCTGATTCCTGGTGTTTATCCTGTCAAGGTGGGGCACCCTGACCCAGAGACCAGACAGACCCACATGGGCGAGATCGACCAGGACAGGCCCAGTGTGACGCGTGTCCCATGAAGGTCGGCAGACTGCCAGCGTCACAGAGTCCAACAGCAAAGATCAAATCAGCCGTGAGGACGGCCCGGGATTCCACAGATCACCTGAGTCCTCCACCTTCTCTCTTTCCTTATCACAGATCTACTGCGCTCCTGCTCTCTGAACATTTGTCTTTTAAACGTTCACTTTTTAACTTAATTAAATAAAACCTTATATCATAGTAAATGAAAAATGAGAATCAGCTGTCAAAAATAAAGAAGGACGCTTTAATAATCAATGTAACCATATTGTAGAAATCACTGGGCCATGTTTCATCTAAAACGGCTGCTCACTGCCATCGAGGCCTGCCTGCCCGACCTTGGCCTGGCTGGGGCCGGAGTGTCTGGGCCCAGCCTGGGGCTCCAGGGTCGGCCCTGCAGATGGTGTTCCTACCGTGTGTGGCTGAGAGACTGCAGAGAGGTGACTGAAGCCTGCTGGGCCTATTTTCCTTCCCCATCAATGGAGAATACCAGCGATACCTGCCCTGCAGGGCTGCTGCAGAGATCGAATGAAATACTGCAACGGCAAGCGCTCAGCACGAGGCCTGGCACACATACCCTCCACTGGGGCTGCCTGGTTTTCCCAGGGTTCCCTCTGTAAGTGCGCCTTGTGATTTTCTCAGACTGCCTATCACAATCTTTGGAAATGTGGCTTTTATTTGTTTATTTTTTGGACTTACATAAGAATATTTATTTCCATGCTCATGTGATGCAGGTTGACTCCACGTTGATTAATCTTGCATGGGCATGGATGGGTGGCTTTGCTTTAGGTTGCTAGTTTATCTGGATTGGGTTCCAACTTGCCAACACGTTTCTCTCATCATCCCTGGCCCAGCTGCTATCCACAGCATATTTGCCTCATGGTGGATGGTGGCATGCTTTTGTCAGGACAAGTGGCAGGAGCAAGCGAGATCAAACCAAACTGTGCAAACCTTTATGGCACCTTTTTTTTTCTGTTTGTCCAATCCCATCCTGCGATGATATGGCACCTTTTTATATCACATATGCTGACATTCCATTGGCCAAAGCAAGTAACACCCTCATGCCCAACATTAATGGTGAAAAATGTGGTTTTTGGAGGTAAGACCAAAGTCCGATTTGAAACAGAAGGCAACTACGAAACAGTGAGAAGGGTGTCATTGTGGTGTTACTCTTGCTAAGGATGAGAAACAACAAACTAGAGCCGCAGTTTGTGAGGATCAAGAGCAGAGGTGAGTGCTTCTCCATGAAGCGAGTCCGGGGCTGCCTGCAACAGGTGTCGCAGGTCCTCCCTAGCGCAGCCTCTCACCCCACAGCTCTTGAGAGAAACCTGAGATTCTCTGCAGCACAAGCCTGAGGCAAAGCAGGCCTGTCTGAATCCAGAGTGAGCGCTCGGCCCCCTTGGTGCAGTGCCGGTGCAGGTCTGGGCTCCTGGGCGTGCCCAGGTCCAGCCGGAAGTGTGGCCCTCTGCAGAGTCGGGTGCCACTCAGCCTGGGCCGGGACGAGGGCGTGCCTGTGGCCCGGCACAGCAGCTCCCAGACATTCTGCTGCAGATTTTCCCGGATGAAACACCCTCTTCCTGTGCAACCTGGCATCAGCACCTGACCTTCGCTCACTTTTAACCCCTTCCTTGCTTTCTCTACGCCCGGCTTCCCTCTACACATCTCGAGTTTATTCACAGTGTCGCTTCACCCTTCTTCCAGGGTACAAATCTACCTTTCTCCTCCCTTCCCCTCCACTCCCTTCCCCTCCTCTCTCTCCCGTTGCTCTCATTTTCTTTCTGTCTCTCTCTTGTCTATTTCATCCTGCCTCTCTCCTTCCTTCCCTCCTTCCCTCCCTCTCTCCTTTCCTTCTTCACAAATGCCCCTTACTCATGGGCTAGGTGTTGTGCTAGAGGTTACAGTGGTAATGGGATCCTTGTCCTTATGGGATGTTTAATCTAAAAGGGAAGACCAACACTAACGAATATGCTCAAATAATAACTTAATTATACCAGCAATAATGCTATAAATAAGAGATCCAAGTGGGCCACATTCTATGAACTCATTTGACATTTTCCATGTCTGACTGGAGTATTGATTGCAGTAGATTGTGAATACCCTGGATTATGTCTGCTTTGCATGTAGCTCCAGTGCCTAGTACAGAGCCTGGCAAGCGCACAGTATGCACTCAGTGATGACTTGTGACATACTTTAAAATATAACCAGTCAGTGCTCATATGACATGGGAGTCATGAGGGGAAGTCAGAGGCGGCAAATCTCTTCCTCCATCCCATGCTTCCCCCACCCTACCCACAGCCAACTAGATGCCAAAGGTGTAAGGTGTTGAGGAAGGGATGCAGGCCAAGTGTCGTCCTAGGTTCTCTGCCCTTAGCTCTCCCCTTGAGAAAACCTCCCCAGGAGCCCCCTTCCATGAACCTCCAACTTCAGGAGAAATGAAGGAACAATCTCTCTGCCCAGCTTCCTGGCTTCCCTGGCGTGGATCGGATGCACCTTGACCACTCTCACCTGGGCCAGGTAAGTGTTTTGCAACTGACATCCACTTTGGGATTTTTATTCTAACTCCTTTAATTATGCAGGAAGCAGTTGGTTATTGAACATCACGTAAATATGATCAGCTATGAAAAGAAACTTGTCAGAAATGGGGAGTGCAACCTTTCAGTAGCAATAGAAAGGGGGAAATACCCAGAATACATTCACTCCGTTACATTTTCCCTTCAAACAGGAAGAGAACAGCAAAGCACTGAAGGATGGGAGAAAACAAGTTAATAAATGAACCCAAAGACTTCATTACAGCAGAGACGCTCTTTCAGAGAGGTCAGAGCAGCAGTATCTGTTTTCCCCGACGCCAGGCTGTCAGGAAGGCGCGTGGACACCTTGGCGGGCGAGGAGGCCTTGTGCAGTCAGACATGGTGCAGGGTGACAACAGGCTTAGGCTTTCCTGGATGTGACTTGGCTCTGATAAGAATCTGTCCAACGTGGCCGTGATATGACAGTAAATTCCATGGATCTGAACAGCACAATTCATGCCAAAAAAAAAAACTTGATGGCTTTTTTGGACAGAATTGTCTTCATTGTTTCTGGGTACGGGACAAAAAGAAAAAGTGCAAGAGATGCAGCATCTGTAACTTTGTGGCATCTGAGGACGCCGCCAGCCACACGGGGGAAGGAGGCTGATGCAAGGGCTGGGCGAGGTCACCTTCAGCGTGCTGAGTGCACCCAGGGAGCACGCCAGGGTGAAAAGGAGATGGACACACAGCCCACGTGGGGACAGGCAGTAGCTCCGTGCGCTAGCTCGTAAACCCAGAATGGAACTCGGAATTTTATAGCTGTAAAGGATATTAGTGGCCGCCCGGTCCAAAAGCCCTGAACTAGTTCAACGCCATTGCTTCCAAGGTGAGACTGAGGTCAAGACACGGGAAATGACGGACTTAGAGACTTCACTGAGTTAGTAGCAGAGCGATGACCTGCTTCTACTTCCACTGTCTCCCTGGTAAGTGCTCATTAAATGTTAGCCATCCTCGCCATCACCACGCTTACTTTCTTCTATGCCCCCCGCATACCCTGTGCAATTAGGTGGTATTTCCCCACAGCGTGAATGCAGAAAACAGGGAATTTACCCAGGGACACCCAGCTGACACGTGTCAGAGTAGGCCTGGAAGCTGGCTTTCTGACTCTCCCTCCAGGGCTCTTTGCAGCCCTCATCCTGTCTGCCCTGTGACCTGTGTGCACTGTGACCCGCGAGCCCAGAGAGATCCTGTGATGGAGAGACTCTAGAGAACAGCTCTGTGGACCCGTCTACGTAGCAGCTCTGCAGCTGGGATGCTCCCCAGAGCACACAGTAAAAGATTCAAGATGAGCACTGCCTTGGCCTGGTGCCGGTGGCTCACACCTGTAATCCTGGCTCTCTGGGAGGCTGAGGCGGGAGGATTGCTGTAGGTCAGGAGTTCGAAACCAGCCTTGAGCAAGAGTGAGACCCCCGTCTCTACTATAAATAGAAAGAAATCAATTGGCCAACTAATATATAGAAAAAATTAGCCGGGCATGGTGGCGCATGCCTGTAGTCCCAGCTACTCTGGAGGCTGAGGCAGGAGGATCGCTTGAGCCCAGGAGTTTGAGGTTGCTGTGAGCTAGGCTGACGCCACGGCACTCACTCTAGCCTGGGCAACAAAGTGAGACTCTGTCTCAAAAAAAAAAAAAAGATGAGCACTGCCTTTCCCTCTGGCGCAGGCACACTGGGAACTGCTGGAAGCGTACGCCGTGGACAGATGCTGGCGACGTGCGTAAGGAGCAGCTCCCAGAAGGAGGCCTCGTGTCATAATAAAGCACCTGGATTTCATCTTTCCCGTGGAGCCTTTGATGGGGCTTACGTAAAGAAACGCCGTGGCGCGTTGGACGCTTGAGCTGTTTCATGCCGGCAACTGGGGGCAGGATGGATTTGAGAGGATGGGAGCAGCGAAAGTGAGATGACAGAGGTTTACGCAGTGGTTTCAGGGGAGGGTGGACAGGCAGCGTCAGGACTGACTTCGGGTCGGGATGAGTAAGAGGGGAGAGTCAACGGTGAGCTCCAGTGGCAGCTTTGAAGACTGAGTGGGATGAGAGTAGAGGAGGAGGAGTTCAACTGGGGGCAAGACGATGAGTTCTGTTTTAGACACGTCGACAGAGATGGGTCTAAAGGATATTTTAGCCTAGATTCCCCCAAAGGCAGGCCTGGGACAAAGGTTTGTGTCTGGTTCATTTATTTGGGAAGTGACCCAAAGAAACAGGAGAAAGGGATCAGGGAGGGTGAAATAAGGAAACATGGAAAACCAGGAGAGGACATGCATCGTGTTGGCCATGGCCATGGGACACTGGTGCTGGATCCCCATGGGGCTTCCAGAGGAGCATTTATACTGCGTCTCAGACTGTCCACCCAGGAGATAAGAGGGAGAAGCGGTTATCCTCTGGTCCTCCACCCCGCTGGGCCAGGGCTTCCCCAGGCAGCGTTATCCCCACCCACCCCCACATCTGGCTTGCACATGCACAAGTGTTGGCACTTCCACAGGCTTCCAGAGTGAATGAATAGGCTTCCAGGGGCATCCCTGAAGCCCCGAGACACGAAGCACAGTGTAAACTAATTGTTGAAAAAAGTTCTATCAATGCAAACTGAGTCAAAGCCAGGGCAGAACCACTCGTCAGAGCCTCTAATGGACTCAGAGATCAGCCCATAGTGCTGAGAAGTGGTGCACAAGAGACATCTGATCCGTGGGACGTCCAGGCGGGGCTGTCCAGGTGGAGATGTGTGACTCATCTAAAGTTTTGGAGAGAGGTGGGGGCTGGAGAGGAAGATTTAGAAATCATCGGTATCCAGGTGCTGGTTGAAAGAAACCTCGGGGAGAGTATGTCAGGTGCACAGAGCAGTGAGCTGAGGACAGCACCCTAGGGACCCTGAGGGAGTGGGCAGAGAATGAGGGGCCCCTGGGAGCACAGGAACAGCCAGGGAAGTGTGGTGCCATGCGAGCCAAAGTAGCAGAAGGTGACAAGGAGATTGGCCAAAGGTCTGCAACATATCACACCCTATAAAAATTCCTGCCAGGTTTGGCAATCAGGAGGTCTTGGATGCCACTAACAAGAGGGAGCTCAGTAGAATTTCAGTGTCAGGGGCCAGTAAATGTTGGCCTGAGGCATGAACAAGAGGTAGGAAACTGGAAAGAACAGTGCAACCCAGCTGGGTGTGATGGCCCATGTCTGTAATCCTAGCTACGCAGGAGGCTGAGGCAGCAAGGTCGCTTGAGGCCAGAATTCAAGACCAGCTTGAGCAACATAGTAAGACTCCATCTCTACAAAAAAATAAAAAGTTTACTGGGCCTGGTGGCACATAGCTGTAGTCCCAGCTACTCAGGAGGCTGAGGCAGGAGGATTGCTTGAGCCCAGGAGTTTGAGGCTGCAGTGAGCTATGATGGTGCCACTGCACTCTAGCCGGGGTGACAGAGTGAGACCTTGTCTCTAAAAAAATAAAGAAGAAGAAAAGTGCAAGATGCACAGTCACAAGGATTGCCCTTGAACAGGGTGCGCAGTGCAGAGGAGAGGGCAGGTATGGAGACGGGCCAGATTTTAGGATGGAGAGTGAGGAGCTGAGGGTCAGCAGGCAGAGGAGCCTTGGCTTCCTCGAAGGAACAATCCTATGTGCTGAGGATGTAGGGGTGCAGGGACTAGAACTGGCCTCCTGCCGTCTCCTGCTGCGAGCGCTCAACCCGAGGGCTGCAGGGCAGAGCTTGGGCTGGCATCTGGTTCCTGCTGTTAGTCACTCAGTCAGTATCACTGAGCGTTAACGCTGTGCAAGGCCGTATGTAAGTAACTGAGGCGACTGTGATTGAGTCCCTACTCATAAGGACCTTTCAATCTTAGGTCCTGGGAATCAGCTACACTCCAGATAACGTCAGAAATTGGACTGGGTCAGAGGTATGATCTGTGTCTAGGAGTCTACTCATTTATTCCACAAGTTTACTTGTTCGAGGACTTGAGGGACTATTAAGTGCCAGTCACTGATCCAGGTCCCCAGAATATATCTGAGAGCAAAACAGATACAAATCCTGCTCTCGGGGACCTCATATTCTGATGGGGTGCATTTGTCAGGAAAGTCTAAATTATACTGTATTAACGAGTGGCTGCCAAATACCAGTGACTTAATAAAATAATGCTTCATTTCTTTTCTAAATTTTTAATTAAAAATTTTATTTGTATTAATATATTTTTTAAAATTTCAAATCCTGTATTTCTCATTTGCACGAAGTCGATTGTGATCCTGCAGGGCAAGTGTCCTCCATGCAGTGACTCGGGGCCCAGGAGGCTTCACCATCTCAAGCTGAGACTCCTTGGTTGCTGTCGCAGAGGAAAGAGAGAGAAGCCGAAGAACTTTCCGTGGGTTTGTCAGTTCTGCGGTGTGGAAACGAGCCACATCGATTTCTCTCAGGACTAACCACACGGCCTCACCTAACGACACAGAGACCAGGAAACGTGAGGGAGCGCGTGGAGTATTTGGTGAGCATCACTGTCTCGGCCGCGTGGCGGGAGACAGTCCGTGGGCATAACATTAATAAGGTGGGTCCTAGCTAGCGGGGATGCGTGCCGCGGGGAGCGCAGGGCAGGGCGAGGAGGGGTGGTGGTGACGGGGAGCGTTATTAAACAGGGCGGCCAGGGCAGGCCTCCCTGAGAAGGTGGCAGGTAAGCAGAGCCTTAGAGGGGACGAGGGAGCTATTGCGATATCTGAAAGGAGAGTGGTCTCAACAGAAGAAATGATCCCGAAGGAGACGGAGTGTGTCGGGACATAGAGCCAAATAGCCCGCAGTCTGTGCGGGGGGTCAGAGATGGAAACACAGGCTGGAGTCACAGGAACTGGTTCCAATTTCACTTTTGTGACAAATTAGTCCCGATACGTTGTAAAGTTACTTTAACCTTAGTGAGCTTCAGTTTCCTTGTCTGAAATACGGGGATAATAAAAACCATCTCATAGGATGTTGTAATATATGTAACATAACATGCCTGGCTCAGAATAGAAGGATGTGGTAGATCCTGTATATTGGTTCACTCAAAATCTATTCTCAAACACCCTCTTCTTTGCTTTCCTTTACTAGAAAAGGTAAAAGAGGAAATACTCCAGCTCCCCTGCAGCTAGGGGTGGCCACAAAGCCCAGTTATGGCCAGTGAGATGTAAGTAGGAGTCCTTGACTTTTCCGAATAAAAAGGCAGAGCTTCTGAGCGGCAAGTCCTTTCCCCTCTGACTCTGCCTCCTTCTCTCTTCTTGCCTGGATTGCAACTGTGAGGCTGGAGGTAGAGCAGCCACCTTGCAACCATGAGGTAATAAGCACAAGGTTCAGGCTAAGGAGTGGCAGGATAGAAAGAGTTGGGGCCGGGCGTGGTGGCTCACACCTGTAATCCTAGCACTTTGGGAGGCCGAGGTGGGAGGATTGCTTGAGGTCAGGAGTTCGAAACCAGCCTGAGCAAGACTGAGACCCCATCTCTACTATAAATAGAAAGAAATTAATTGGCCAACTAACATATATATAGAAAAAATTAGCCGGGCATAGTGGCACATGCCTGTAGTCCCAGCTACTCGGGAGGCTGAGGCAGAAGGATTGCTTGAGCCCAGGAGATTGAGGTTGCTGTGAGCTAGGCTGACAGCACGGCACTCACTCTAGCCTGGCCAACAAAGGGAGACTCTATCTCAAAAAAAAAAAAAGAAAGAAAGAGTTGAGTACTTGATGACATTGTTGAGCCACTGTCCAGGGCTATCTGCCCAGAAATTTATTGTTGTGTGAGACAAGTACCTTATTGCTGGTATTTCCCAGTGTTTGTTGGGGTCTCTGCTGTGTGAAACTAACACAGTAACAATAGCTATCATCGACATCATCATCATCCTATCTGTTCTAAAACTGCAACAACATCCGGCTCACAGCTTTAGATTTTATTATCTAATTTGGGAGCCAATTAAGATTTATTAAATGAATCTCCAAGGTATTGAGATTCATATTCCAAGTATTCCAAGAACATTGGCTCTTTGAGATATTAATAGGTCTTCTGAGAAAAGAAAAAGCGCTATTGTCAAGTCAACAAATGATGATACCTGGTAGAGATCTTTATACCAGTGGTATTCAAGTTGGTGTACTATTTGAGGGCTTTCCAAAGGATTTTAAAGACTCAATTTCAGATCCTCAACTACCATAAGTACTCTTTCCAAAAATTCATGTGTCTGAGGACTCCTCATTAAGGTCCTCCTCTCCCTGCTTCTCTGTCCACCAGCTCCATTCTCCCACCCTACAAGAGAAAAGCACAGCTCTCTGCTGACCTGACTTACCCTGGGCATTGCTCCAAGGTCTACAAACCTCTGTGCTACAAAGGGAGAATTCCAAATATCAACACCTAACTGGATTCTAATGATTGGGGAATAAATCCTGCTTTAACTCCTGTGGTTCCCACATCTTTGCTTTCAATGAAATTGAAGGATATCCTAATTGAATTATCAGCTGATCATTAAAAAATATTTTTATGGTAAATGATTATGTGATCTTTGTCTTACGTCTCTGACATAGTTTAGACTTGAGTGGCAATGCTATTAAGTCTATCTCCACCTACTTATTGATGTAAACGCAGTTTCTCAATGCCTGTATCTGTAAAAATAATAAATAGGAATAGAATGGATGTTGCACCCTGTCTCATTCTAGCAATAAATAATTCATTTGTGGGTATAAGAAGCAAGTGAAAAAACAAACAACTAGTCAGCTTACTAATAAATGCAATTCCAATAAAAATTTACTTTAATAATTATGCATTAAAATTTGTAATATGTGTCTGTTGTTTTGACTGTGCTAATGATAGCTAAATCCAGAAATGAATTTAAAACACTTGCAGCCTTCACCTTACATATTTAGTTTGTGTTTTTGTTGTGGAGGTAGAGAATTATGATAAAATGGCCAGTAAAAGACTTTCAAGCATTACAACTTAATTTTAGAAATAATTTCTGCTGTAAAAGTGGAATGGAGAAAAAATGGTGAAAATGTTTATTAAAGAAGGGCTTGTTCATGTAATTTCAACGAGATGGTGATGGATATCAAACATGGTAGTTTGTGGTGGTATTTAGAATTCCTTGGGAAACATTTAAGAGGGTAATATAAGACCTGTATTTTTATATGGCAATATTTATAATATGTCCAAAATTATATTCTTTACAACTATTTAAACTTCTCATGAAACTTTTTAGAAGTTTATTTAAAAAATGGATGAGAGGTATATAGTTTTCAAATTTTTTGGAGCGTGCAGGCAAAAATTTAGAGATGATTGCCTTAGAGATCTGTTTTTACTAATAGATAAAATTGTCAAGTAATTAAGAATGATATTGTAGAAAAGGTGCATCTACCAATAACCATTTGTACTTTGTAAAAACACTAATCATGATCACTACCTTGCATGTTATGCAGGTACTTGACAAACCTTTACTCATAGATTATGCAAAGGTGAACTTCGCCTCCTGTCTCTCTCCCACTTAATCACAAGGAAGATGTTCGGAATCCAAAGTGATCAATCTAGTAATAAGATTTCATCTAAACTGTGTGGATAAGAAGATAATACAGTCCATAATCAAATAGCTTAAAAAAGAAATACATTTGGAGAACAAAATACAGAAAAAAATAGGGAGAGAATAGGGCTCATAACAAAAAGAAAATTAAGTATGTTGTCAGTGAGGCTGAATAGAAAAAATAGGCAGTGCAGAGGGATGATAGCTCAACTTTCTGTCCCAGCTGTCTTTTGTAGACGGTATTTTCTACTTTTATGAGATACATATGTTGGGGCCCAGCAGCTAGAAAGAGATAGAAAAGACAAAGAATATCAATCAAGAATAATAAAGAGCTGATTTTACTGAGAGGCCTGGATACATTTTAAAGTAGTGCATTTATTAAAAGATTTATGTTTCTGTCTAAATGTAATAGGAAGTCAAATGGTAACCCAAGAGATGTTTTAGAAAGAGCCAAACTTTAAAGAGGGAATTATTTAGGGTGTATTAAGGATGCATTAAAATTTTTTGAAGGGATTATTTGTCTTAATAAAGAACATTTCATGATCAAATTCCTACTTAAATTTCTTCCATTATATAATAGAAAAAATGGGATAGAAGTACAGAAAATAAAATTTCAGGTTAAAGGATATTACCTCTACTGTGAGATGATCAAACTGTAGCTTGAAATAATTCTAATAACTACAGGCAGTTCTTGGTAATTAATTTAACAATAATTGATGCTATTAATAAGCCCATGATTAATTAACAGTTAATCACTTAATACATTATTCTGTTTTATACCTAATTTTCAAGCTTCATTTAAACAAAAAATCCTAAAATCTCCTCCTATAGAGGTGTCAAAATGGTCTAAAGACAGAAGAGATGTGAGGAAGACATGAATGATTCACAATAGGGATTTCTGTTTTCTCAAAGTAAGAAGCCAAGTGAATGTAGCAGGAAAGTGGATTTTCTGGTCCACTCAAGAGAGAACAGAAGATATTCATTCATTATTTTAAGAAAACAAAACAGGCCGGGCGCGGTGGCTCACGCCTGTAATCCTAGCTCTCTGGGAGGCCGAGGTGGGCGGATCGTTTGAGCTCAGGAGTTCGAGACCAGCCTGAGCAAGAGCGAGACCCCCATCTCTACTATAAATAGAAAGAAATTAATTGGCCAACTAATATATATAGAAAAAAAATTAGCCAGGCATGGTGGCGCATGCCAGTAGTCCCAGCTACTCGGGAGGCTGAGGCAGTAGGATTGCTTGAGCCCAGGAGTTTGAGGTTGCTGTGAGCTAGGCTGACGCCACAGCACTCACTCTAGCCTGGGCAATAAAGTGAGACTTTGTCTCAAAAAAAAAAAAAAAAAAGAAAGAAAACAAAACAGTTCTCTCCATTCCAGTCCATTCCAACATCATAAATCAAGTATTGGCACTGTGGTATCAAGAATAAGACTCTTCCCCATTGAACTTGCCCCTCCTGCATTTGTGAGTTCACAGCCTGCAAAACTGTACATGGCAGCCCTGATTCACTCTCCGCCCATTCACCTAAACCAGAAACCTGAGATTCATTCTTGATTTTCTCTAATATTTCCTTCATTGACTTCTCTCCCTCCCTACTGCTATTCTCTAGTTCCCAAGCTACTCCTGGAAGTGCTTGTCTCCTAGCAAAGAGCTCAGTAAACATGTGTGGAATAAATGACCTGATTTGATATGATCTATGATCTCTTTCCTCAAGGAGTGCTCTGCCAAGAATGAGGAGATGGACACAAAAACTCCTTGTCCTTTAGGCTCTTCAGGTGTCACCTCCTTCAGGAAGCCTTCAGAATTCTCTCCCCCCATTCAGACTGGGGTATGTGACCCTCCTCTGATTCCCAAAGCACTTTCTGCTTACCTTTACAAAAAAACTTAAAATTCTGTCTTGTAACAATTGATCTGCTTCTCTGAGTTTCCCACTAGATAGGGACTTGTATGCCTGGGTCCCTAGCACCTAGCATAGTATCTGGTGTAAAGTCCAAAGACAATGAATGTTGTGGAGTGAATGAATGATACAGGAAAAAAGTGCAATAAGAGGCACACACAAAGTAGTCTCACGGGGAGACAGATGAAGGAGAAGCTAATTTTGCTATTAGGGCGAGTGACAGTAAGAAATTGCCTTTTCAACTGATCTTGAAAGGTGAGTTGGAGTTTCTCTCTCGATTAAGGTAAGGAAAGGTATTCCAAGCAGAAGGAATGGCATGAACAAAAGCATGTAGGCAAGAAAGCAAATGAAGGATTTAAGACGATGGGCGCCTGGCACAGCTCACAGCTTTGAGTGGGAGGAAATGGGGCCAGCGTGGCCAGAAAGGTTGTTTCAATCAAGTTGGGAAAGACCCGGAAGTGATACGGAGGGGTTTGAAGATTATAAACTAAGAAAGTCACTGAAGTTTTTAAGAAGAGTAATAACATGTTCAGATCTCTAAAAGAAAAAAAAAATATTTTGTTTCCTTTTTAGTAACTAAAAGCCATAGATCTAACTTCCTCTATTTTTACATATCTTGATACTTCAGGAAAATAAAAAAACAAAGGCCAGCTGAAGCAATTCTTCTTTCCTTGAGCGGTCTGAACGAGGCATATTTTTTTTTCCTTTTCCTTGTTTTCTGGCCAGCCGCTTGGTGAAATGAGTGCATCACGCAGCTGGGAAAACACGAGCTTCTCGGGTTTGTTTGGCTTCTGAGCTATGTGGGTGAGCGCGAGTCTGGGCAGTGTGTCAGCTCCTTCCTGAAAGTCTGGGTCAAGGAAGTCCACAACACGAGCTTGTTTACTTGATTTTGCTTTCAGTGTTGTGAACACTGGTTCTGATTACTGCAAAGGTGTATGTGGTTGCTGCTGGCTCCCAACCCTGTAATTCCTTTGAAAAGATGATCTGATTGGGACAACTGTGACTTGACTTTAATACCCCAGTTCCTTTTGAAACACCCAGATGAAAAGTGATGCGTTATTTTCCCAGTGGCTTTTGTTCCTGGCTAGCCATAATAGTTTGTTGGATCACTGGGAGTCATTCTGCGGAACTGAGTTTGCTGGGCTGGCAGATTTGGAGGGGTAGACAAAGCATGACCAGTCTGAAGAGACTCTTCTAGCCCAGACACGTGAAGTTAATCGACAAATGCTTACGGAGTGCCAGCTATGTGCCAAGCACTGTCCCAGGCACTGGGGCACCAAGATGAATAAGATAGTTTCCGCTAGAGTCTAGTGACCAGACTGAAAACTCATCAAAGGTAAAAGCCAGCACGTAATTCTCTTTACATCCCCCCAAATTGCCTAGCACAGTGGTTAGCTTAAGGCGGAGCCCCAATCAATACCAATGTTTAAATAAGCATGTATATTTCAATTTTGTACAACAAATATTTACTAAGCACCTACTATGGGCTGACGTTGCGTTAGGTGGTAAACATGAGCAGGTTGGAGCCCACGCTCTCAAGCTGCTCACAGGTCCGGTGGGGAAGACAGACATTAAAACATTATCCAGCCTGTACAAATATCAGCCCCCAAGGGGCTCGCTTACTTCTTTTTCATCCTTTGCAAAGCTAATGCTTAGAGTCTAGACATATTATGGATTCTTCAGCATCCTGAAGAACTGAAAGAAAGAAAGAGAGAGAGAGAGAAAGCGAGCAAGAGAGAGAGAGAGAGAGAAAGAAAGAAAGAAAGAAAGAAAGAAAGAAGGAAAGGAAGGAAGGAAGGAAGGAAGGAAGGAAGGAAGGAAGGAAGGAAGGAAGGAAGGAAGGAAGGAAGGAAGGGAAAGAAGAAAGAAAGAAAGAAAGAAAGAAAGAAAGAAAGAAAGAAAGAAAGAAAGAAAGAAAGAAAGAAAGAAAGAAAGAAAGGGGGAGAGAGAGGCGAAAAAAAGGAAGGAAGGAAAAAAGGGGGACGTGGGAGGAAGGAAAAGAGAGAGGAAACAATCAACTAAGCAGAAAACAAGCTTTTCTTCCCAAACCTCTTTTCAGATTTTCAAAATATAGATTTGTAACACCCTAAAGCTAATCGGGCCAATTTCCTACGTGTAAATGCATCAAACATCACCTGAGCTAGTTTCTCACCAGGAGCCACAGTTATTCCCGGGAAACATGTCGACTGTGCCTGGCTCAAAATTTTATAAGCAAAACAATGAAACAAATTACACTCGTCTGTGTTCTGTAGGTAATTGAATCTGGCTTCTTAAAATTCAGGTGTTGGACTGTTGAGAACACGCTACGTCTTTTATTAACTCTTTTGTCTTTACTGCCGTTCACTCAGAGCAGGAGTTCATAATGTTGATCATTTTAAGATAAATTACTGGCATGAGACTAGATTGGTTTTTAGTCCTTTCTCTGGCCTCCCTTTCTTCACCTCTAGCTTTGCACACAGACTACAGAGCTCCATCTCCCAGCAGACACTGCATCATTTCTGCTTCAGACATTCTTACGCTGTCGCCTAGCCATAGAATGACCCTCCCTCAATTTTCCCTAGAAGTATGTTCTGCTCCTGGACGACTCTCCTCGTCTCCCTTCCTCCTCTGGGTAAGGATCCCTCCCTCTGTGCTCCTATTTCACGCTCAGCCCCTGTCCATCGTCACACCTAGCACCTTCGACTGTAAGTACTGTGTCTGTGTGTATACCTGTCCCCCTGTCCCCAGACACAGTGACCAGGCATCACTCATTTTTCTTAAGACCTCAAATACCTTAAGACCTGAAAATAGTAGGTGTTTGTATCAGTCATCTGTTTCTGTGTAACAAATTAACCCAAAATGTTGCAGCTTAAAATGACAATATTTATTACCTCACAGTTTCTGTGGCAGGAGTTTAGGTGCAGGTGCAACCTGGTTGATGGTGGCTCAGGGTCTCCCACAAGGCTTCAATCGAGGTTTCAGTTGGGCTGCAGTCATCTCAACTGCCGGGGGGTCAACTGCCGGGGGTGCTGTTTTCAAGCTCCTTGTCGTGGCTGCTGTCAGGCTTTGGGTCCTGGCTGGCTGTTGGGTATTTCCTTGCCACGTGAGCTTCTCTGTGATGTTAGTCAAAGCACAGCAGCTGCATGTCACCAGAGTGAGGGCTGAGGGAGGGAGAGCTAGCCAGATGGGAGTCACGGTCCTCTTGTAACCTGCTTTCGGAAGTGACAGTCCATCACTTTTGCTTATTCTAGTTGTTAGAAGTGAGTCACTTGGTCTAGCACACACACTCAAGGGGAGGACACTGCACACAGATGTGACAACCAGGGTGTGGGGACCATTGGGGGCCGTTGTAGAGACTGCCTGCCACAGTGCTTGGCAACGTGTGCACAAATGGGTGGGTCTCCCTAGTCAGAGTGAACCTTTCCTTCCCTGAAGATCCACAGCATTTGAACTCTTACTAGAGACCGCAGCATAATGTGACTTTAGCTGAGTGAATGTGCATGTGTACATTGGTGGATTATAAGCAACTGAGTAACAATGATGCTAAACATCTGGCTGGCACACAACAAATAATTTGTTGAGTGGGTGAATAAGTGAAAGAAAGGGTGCTGTCAGGTGCAGTGGCTCATGCCTGTAGTCCTAGCACTTTGGGAGGCTGAGGCAAGAGGATCATTTGAGGCCAGGAGTTGGAGACCGGCCTGGCCAACATAGCGAGATCCCATCTCTACAAAAAACATTTTAAATTAGCTGAGCATGGTGACACATGCCTGTGATTCTAGCTACTTGTGAGGCTGAGGTGGAAGGATTGCTTGAGCCCAGGATTTGGAGGTTGCAGTGAGCTATGATGATGCCACTGCACTCTAGCCTGGGTGACAGAGTGAGACCCTATCTATAAAAAAAGGAAAGAAAAAGGGAAAAAGAAAGAGAGAAAGAAAGAATGAAAGAAAAAGGAGAGAAGGAAGGAAAGAAAGAACAAAAGGGTGGCAGAGATGAGTACATGTCCATTAATATCTGTTCTTCAATTTTAAACTTTTTGGGTTTGGGCAGGCACATAGGACTCCACCGCTGGAGACTACATTTCCCAATATCGCTTGTAACTCAAGGCTACCAATTTGGGGCTAATGAGATGTTTCTCCCTTCCCCCTTACTGGGTTACAGAGGTTCATGTGGGACTGCGAGAAGAAAGAGATGCAACCAGGCTAGCAGAACCACCCTGTCAGACTACCTACCTCTCGATGGGCGCACTAAGCAGAACTGAACTTCTGTCTTATAAAAGCCACTGCTCTTTAGAGTCTTGTTACATCAGCACAGAATATAACTGAAATAGAGTTTAAAAAGCAAGCAAGAAAGAAGGCTTCCACCACCCCTCCCCCTACTTCGTAGTTAGCTCATGCTTTAAACACACCATAAGGGCTCCGTAAACATGTGTTAGCGTGGATTGTGCCTGTAGGCCCACTGGGCTGCGTTGGTGGAAGAGGAGCATGTAAGTCATCGTTCCCCTTAGTCAGGCAAGTGCAGGCTTCCTCAGTCAACTCTTGGAAAATTCAGAGGCTCCTCAGAGAAGCAGCCCATAGCAGCCCGGAGTGCTCCCAACTTTCAAAGGAAGGAGGCACTGAGCCACCAAGAAGAGGCATACATCAGAACAGATTCCTCCCAAGAAAAACCTGTCCGGGTTGCGGTTTCCTCAGAGGAGTTTGATTTGTTTTCCCCAAAAGGGGAAGAGTTCTCAGCACAGCCCCACCAAAGGGCCAGGCCAGCAGCCATCCAGGGCCTGTGTCCTCTGGGCAGCCGCTGCCATGGTGTCCCTGCTCCCACTCCTCTGCTCTCGGGGAGCTGGCCGGCGCTTCCATCCCGGAGGAGCAGGGCTCCTGCCCTCATCTGGAACTGGAGAGGGGCCACGGCCTAACACTGGATGTTTTTGTTGTGTTTGTGTTTTTTTCACAGTATTCGGATAGAAGACGCCAACCAACGCCATCTCCACATGCCAAAATAAAATGCTCACCCAGCCAAATCATCTCTGCTGAGGCAAGCTCAAGGAGCTGACAAAAGCTTGTTAAAATACAGGAAGGGGATAGGAAGGAAGTGGAATAAGTTTTTATTGCTTGGATTGAAAAACTGTTAATAGGACAGATATATGCCAAGTATAGCACTTGCAGATATTTCTTTTTCATGGGAAGGCAAATTGAGAAACCAGAAGAGAAAGGAGGGGTGAAGAACTCCGGGTTGACACCTACAGATTCAGTTGCCTTAGACTGAGGGAAAGTTTTAAAGCACCTGCCGTGCCTGGGCCGTCTAGAAGCATTCAAGGCACTAAAGAAGGAAGCTATGTCCATCCCCAACAATGACTCTGAGTGTGAAAACACTTTAATGTTTTAATGCTGCTGATGTCCGAGGAGAGAGACGGACGATCTGACTTGAGGGAGGATTAAGATGTAGCAGGTGGTCGCTGGCAGACAGAGGAGAGAATGTCAGGCAGGGATGGCATGAACCACACTCTGGAGGTCTGACAGTGCCAGGTGTGTTTCTGGAATTCCCAGGGACCCAGTGAGAAAGAATCCTACGGTACTTGAGTCAGGTCTTTGATAAGAGTGTAGATGACTTCAATTAAAAATATGGAGAAACTAGTGCAAAGGAGATGGGAGAACCCAAGGAAGGGTTAATGGAGGAGACAGAGAAGAGAGACGCAGTCTATTCTGCAGAACCCAGCTGCACCAACAATACAGGAGTTAACATCACAGCTGTATAACTCGGTGGTTTAAGTCACATCCTCTTGATTCAGCCACTGTATTAGTATCCTGGGCTGCTGTAACAAAGTACCACAATTTGGGTGGCTTAAACGTGAGAAATTTATTGTCTCACAGTTCCAAAGAAGTCTGAGGTCAAAGTGTTGGCAGGGTCGGTTCCTGCTGAGGGCTGAGGGAGAAGCCTCCCCTGCCTCCCTGTAGCTTCTGGGGCTTTGCTGGCAGTCTCTGGAGTTCTTGGCTTGTAGATAGAGTCCCCTGATCTCTGCTTTCATTCATATGGTGTTCTCCTTGTGTGTGTCTCTCTCTGTGTCAAATTTCCCCCTTTTATAAGGACACAGGTGTAATGCATCAGGCCCACCCTAATAACCTCATCTTAACTTTATCATCTGCAAAGACCCTTTGTCTAAAGAAAGTCATATTAGGAGGTACTGGGGTTAGGACTTTAATATCTTTTGGGAGGACACAATTCGACCCGTGGCAGCCATGTGGGTTTGAATCTCAACTCTCCACTTACTGGCTGTGTGGTTTGGGGGAAATTATTGGCCATGCACCCTTGCAAAACCTGCTTATGTCTGTGAGCCCCAGGAACCTGTCTAAAACGGGACAAAGACTACCCTTGGTGTAAGGATTAGCACAAAGTGCCTAATAAACATCAGTAGTTACGACTGTGCACACAGGGGCGTCTCTAGATAGCCAAGCCCTGGCATCACTTGTTCAGGAATGTGACCTGAATGGGAGGGACCACTGATGGGTCCCCATTTTACCCATTTCTCCCTCCAACCTCCAGCCCCAGTGCCTCACCTTGTGCCTACACTCTTAGGGGATCAATAAATATTTTCTGTAATTTATGACTCTGTAACTTAATTTGCACTGTGAGCCACTACACCCCCAGGGAGACAGAGGCAGAAACGCTGTCAGTTTGGGGTTTCCCTCACCCTTTTCCTAGGATTGTGGCTAAGTTTCCATGAATCACTGCCATGCCAGAACTTGGAGCAGAGGCATGGGAGCTGCTTTGTATTTCACTGATCCACCCAGGCTTCTGATGAGGCCCGCAATGTCCCGGTTGCTCCTCCGGCAGCAGTGCCCAGAGGCCTTATTTGTGTTCCAAACACCCCCTGCGGTCTGGTGGGGCTCCCTGCCGCCCCCATGCATGGCCAGGGCACAAGATCCTTCTGCTGCCTCTGCACCAGGCTGGAGCAGGGGAGTCTGGGTCTGTCTAAAGCTTTGTCTCTGCAGCCACTGCCTCGTGGGGTCTCCCAGGCTCTGCCCAGGAAGGAGATAGAGCATCCCCCTGCCCCTGGGCTTCCCAAAGCGCTCTGGGGACCTGCGCTTCTGGGGGTCCCTTGTGCCCACCTTGCTGTCAGTAACTTCTCTCTCTACCTCCCCAAGGCCGGCTTCACTGTATTTTCCCCCAGACATTTTGGGGATGCCCTAATCCTCTTTGTTCCTTTGAGGACTCAAAGTTTTGGAAAGCAAAACCAGGAAGACAGCAGCAGACTTTATGTACCTTCTTCCCTGACACCTCCCTCCCCTGGGGTATGGACTCAGACCAGCATATTGCATCAAGGGGGAAACACCAAGGGGAAAAAGGTTAATATTTAAAAAAATATTAGCCCGGCTTGCCTTGGTGAATAAATAAATAAATACATACATACATACATAAATGGAGCTGGCCCAAGGCCCTTGGGGGTGGGTGTGGATCCTGAGCCACTTCACTGAAAACCTGTCTTCTGAGGTCCCACTAACACCTGGTGTTCCCAGTGGGAAGGCCCTGAGCCCCCAAACCTTTTGCAGCCAGAAGACAGAGTTGAGGCTGCAGCCTCTAAGGTGGCTGGGTGTTCCCGGGCCACCTGCCCCAGGTGGAATCACCGGTTTCTTCCTCTTCGCTCCCAAGCGCAGCTGCGGTTCTAATGAGCACTCAGCCGTGCCACCTGGGATTGTCACAGTTAATATTCTACATCTGACCTCCTTACTGCCTGGAACCAGTTCTTACACAAGCTATGAAGCCAAGTGAAAGCTTTGTCACTCGTTACCCAGGTGACCTTGGATGACACTGTCTTTCCCCTCATTTTCCTCATAGGTAAAATGGGGATAAGACACCCACCTGCTGGGTTTCTTCCAGGATTAAGTAACAACCTAAATAAAGCCCCAAACCTGCGGCCTGACAGGCGGTGGCTGGCTTGACCAAGCTCTCCTTCGCCTTTCGTAGGCAGCAGGTGATCATGCCAACGAAGTTGCTACAGCAGAAGGGGCTGTGGACTTTCACCCAATAGAAAGGCGATCATGAAAACCCACGTATGCCTTAACCACCCCCCAGGTTAAGATCAGTGCGGACCCCTTCAATAACTGGGCACTCGTAGAATATCAGTGGTGAGCTGGGCATTTTTATACACCTGAGGAAGGGCTCCACGGATTGTTGGGTGGGGCAGACATGGACAGAGTAACAGAAGAACAATGAAAAGAGCTGAAACAGCTGGGTTCAAGGTGTCATGGCATCATGGAGGAACAATGTTCACTTATTGTTGGTCATTTATCCATACCACCTTCACAGCCACCTGTTTTTCCAGAACGGATATAAGGAGGCCCAGGAGAAATAAGGACTTCTATCCAACAGGTCATCAGTGAGATGGGCCCTGAAGGAGAAGCACAGCAGGACAACAGAGAGTGTCCAGGCTTGGGAGACAGCAGGCTCAAGGGCTCGGCTGTGTGGACACACCAGGCCTGAGATGCTGCTTTTCCCAGGAAGGAAGCAGAGTGTTTGTCCCCAGATGTCACCTCTTGCTCCCTCACCTCTCCAAGGTTTCCGTTCAAATGTCACTTTCTCAACAAGGCCTTCCCACCGGTGGCGTGCCGGAGCCAGCTAGTACCAGCTCACGAGAGCTGCCTATTAAACTTTCAGGAAATTTGGGATCCCATTAGTAAACACAGACATTAATGAAAACTAAGTTATGTAAACTTATAATTAAATAAATTTTATTAGAAGATAAAAAGCCCTCAGATCTCATCATTTCCTAGTTATTTTATGTTTTATTATAACATCTATATTTAAGGTTATTTACATCCATTGTATCTGTATGGTGGAAATACTATATGCTGTGCTACTGTGCACTTCCAGATTTCACTTTTATCGATGTCAACTTCATAGCTTGCGATCCACCATAGTGAGAATATTTACACCACAGAAATCGGCCATTGCTACAAATCACGGCTTTTCCCCCTCAGAAAGCCACTTGTTAAACACTTACCAGCACACCACTGCTAGCCACCTTATTTAAAATTGTAACCCCCTTCCCACCTCCAGTCCCACTTACTCCGATTTATTTTTTCCCAGAGAACATATTGCTTTCTAACATGTTACACAATTTATTTAGCATCCCATGTCACCATATCAGAATGTAAGCTCCAAGAGGACAAGGAGGATTTTTGTTCTGCTACATCCTCCATGTATTTCCAGTGCCCAGAGGGATGCCTGGCCCCTAGCTGGTGCTCAGCATGTCTTTATTGAGTGAATATTGGTGAACGCAGGGCTTCTGTGGAGGGTACGATGGGTGGGATAGGGGCTGGGGCTCCTCATCCCACCTTGCCCTGCCCCACTGCAGTCTGTCCTGGCTCCAGGCTGACCCCACCTAAAGTGGCTCTCTGTTTCTCTCCTTCCCTCCATCCCTGCTGTCTCTTCGGTGCCTGCAGACTGAGGGAGGTCTGTGTAAATGTGTTTCTCATGAGCTGAAGTCTATGGGATTTCTCTTTTCTCTGCCAGCTCTAGCCTCAGGCACAAAAGTGCTCAGCACATGTCTCTTCACGTTACTGAGACCGGAGCCTTGCTGGCCTTTACGGCAGTGGCTCCCAAGTGGCCCCTGACCAGCAGCCCCAGCAGCATCAGGGAACTCGTTAGAAATGCAGGTTCTCGGGCCCCACCCAGAGACACTGAACCAGAAATTCTGAGGATAGGGCCCAGCAATCTGCGTTTCTGAGGTTCTGATACACACCAGTTTGAGAACTGCTGGCTTAAGCCTTAGAGTCCACAGGGGACATTTGGCAGTGTCCGGAGACACTTCTGGTCATCATAGCTGGGAGGGGGGAGGTGGAGGCCACGGATACTGCTAACCCTCCAACAACGCACAGGGCAGCCCCTAAACAGAACTGCCTATCCCAAATGTCCACAGTGCCGAGGGTGAGAAACCCTGCTTTGGACGATCCTCACTTTCCTACGTCCATCCGGCCCTCCCTTCCTTCTTTCCTATAATATTTTCTGGGCAGCTGGCAGCTGACAATAACCAATATGCCCCCTCTGACAGTCAGCTGTGACAAAGACACATGAGAATGGGGACCTGCTTCATGAATGTTTTCACGCCCTAAGCAATAGGGACACTTAAGCTGATCTTTACAATCCAGTGTGTTATGATTGGGGAAATATCCAGGCGATGCCCCTGACCCAAGCTTGAAACACCTGGGAGGGCTTCCTGGAGAAAGTGGCCTCTGTGCTGAGACTTCAAGGCAGAGTTAGAATCACTCAAGGTGATAGGATAGCTTTCGTCATGGACACTTACCGTATTTCAGTCTCTGTGCTAAGTAAACACCAACCTTATCTCACCTAATCCCCTCAACGCGTTCCAAGATTGACACTATTGTTAGCTCCATTTTATAGATGGGGACACTAAAGCCCAGAGACACTAAATAACTGGAGCCGGACAGCTAGAAAATGTTGAAGCAGGAATTTGAATCAGGTCTACAGACTCCAAAGCCTGAAAGGAGGTGGTTGCAGTTTATAAAGGACAAAAGGGTAGACTGAGAAATTGTCTTTTAAAAACACAGTTAACCCTTGTGTTATGGGCCAAGTTGTGTCCCCCTCTAAATCCGTATGTTGAAGTCTCAACCTCCAGGCCCTTAGAATGTGATTGTATGTGGAGAAAGGGTCATTTTTTTGTTTTTTTTTTTTTTGAGACAGAGTCTCTCTTTATTGCCCAGGCTAGAGTGAGTGCCGTGGCATCAGCCTAGCTCACAGAAACCTCAAACTCCTGGGCTCAAGCGATCCTGCTGCCTCAGCCTCCCGAGTAGCTGGGACTATAGGCATGTGCCACCATGCCCAGCTAATTTTTTCTATATATATTAGATATTAGTTGGCCAATTAATTTCTTTCTATTTATAGTAGAAACGGGGTCTCGCTCTTGCTGAGGCTGGTTTCGAACTCCTGACCTTGAGCAATCCGCCCGCCTTGGCCTCCCAAAGTGCTAGGATTATAGGCATGAGCCACCGCGCCCGGACAAGAAAGGGTAAGGGGTGATTTAGTCGGAGTGGGCTTTAATCCAGTATGACTGGTGTCCTTATCAGAAGAGACACTAGAGAGGCTTGTGCACAAAGAAAAGGCCACCTGAGGACACAGGAAGGAGGCTGCGGTCTGCATGCCAGGGAGGGAGGCCTCAGGAGAAACCAAGCCTGCTGACACCTTACCTTGGACTCCAAGTCTCCAGCACTGTGAGAAAAAATGAATTTCTGTTGTTTCTGTGGTACTTTGTTATGGCAGCCTTAGGAAACCATGTACCTTAATTCCTCTTTGGGGACATTGCTTTGACGGGGACCTTAAGGAAACCTTATGGGACGTTAGTTGTGTTCTGTTTTCTCTGTGGTAGAATAAAAATGCCAGCAGATTTTGGGTATTTGGCTTCCTCTCTCTATACTGGCACACACACATCTCAAGAGAATCCACAGGCCCCTCTGTTTTCTCTGCCTCAGGGGCATCTGCTGACCAGAGTTGCTGAGGGACAATTTCTCTTTCTGGCTTTTGCAAGAGTCAGAATTCATTAAGGAGATGGTGCAGTATGGCCTGGAGGGGAGGAGAGAGCCTCAAGTTATAGAGACAGATTCCCTGAGGCGAAGAGGTAACAGAGATCTGAGGGTGCCAGGAGCAGGGTGGAGGGTGACACTCAAGTCCCATTTCCTTGCAGCACCACAGAGAGGGGCCATTCCGTTCAACACCTGGCGTGGCCGACTAGGTCTACATTCTCAAGCAATAGAGCCCCGGACCTCAAGACCTAGATTACGGGCAGCTCAGCAATGCCAGGATGGATCCACCACTGCGGGGACCACTAAGACGTTTTTCTCTGCTTACGGGCCCTAGAACTGACCCAGCTTCTAGGGCGTGAGGCGCAGTTAGCACCAGTAAAAGCTGAGACTGAATCTCCCATCAGTCCAGGGAGATGGAGGGCCCACATGACATTGAGCTGAACTTAAAGCTAAGAGGAAAGCAACTTATTTTTGCACACTCAATTTTGTGCATTAAGACTCAAACTAGCGAGGCTTTACTTTCACAATTGGGATACCAAAAAGCAGGGCAGGAGCCAATTCAAGGCAGAACTGAAAGCACTTCTTTCAGCAAGACAGACAGTGGGCCAGGAGAGAGGAATAAGCTACCCAGTGTTTTTCTTCTGGCTCTGCCGCTGTCTCCTGGCTCTGTTTTGTCTCTTGACTAGGACTAATTAAGCTTGTCATCTGCATCAGAGGGATGGGGCTAAGATTAACAAGTTAAGTGGGGAAAAGCTCTTGAAGCTCAGTAGATGAAAGGGGATCTAATTGGCAAGGCCAGCAATGACCGCAGGCAGGCAGGCAGGCAGGCAGGCGCTCTCCCCCTTGTATTAGTACTTACCAAAGAGCTAGTTTTAGCTCCTGGGAGGGCCTTCTGCAAACTCCACCCAAGCCTTCAGCACCAAAAGAAGAATCTTCCACATTTTCCTCCAGCTCTGCACTTCTGTGGTTCTTCACAAGCTGGGGGTCGGGGCGGGGGGAATGTGTGCACCTCTCTAAACCGACTAAGAGAAAGAAAAGATGCAGCGCTCACTCCTTTTCCCTTTGAACAGGCTGATCTGCGTGAATGGGGGTTAATGACACACAGAGAAGCAAGCAGGGCACAGAAGTCAAGCAATCAGGTGATGGCATGAGAGAGATGTCGGTTCAAATCTCGACTCTGCCACTTACTGGATACAAGAACTTAAGCAAAACCCTTAGCACCCTTGAGACTCAGGTTCTCCATTTGCCCAAATGGGGATAGTTACTTCCTGCCTCATGGAAGGCTTAGATTTCTTCGTGCTGGGCACACGGTACCCAAGTAAGTGGCTGCTTTTATTTATGAACGTTAATCAATACTACTACTGCCTGGCACATAATGGGTGCTTGAAATATTGGTTGGATTGAACCCCTCCATGCAACAGATACTTACTGCGTTATTTATGATGGGTCAGGGAATGCGGGCATCGTACACCCTGCTTGTGCAACACTCAGCCACACAGACAGGAGCACGGTCCGCCTGACCGCACAGAGCTGCTATGTATCTCAGAGCATCTCCACGAACCCTCAAATCCTGCCTGGATGCCTGCTTCTACTCTTAAAAGGCATCACTTGAGTACTTTTGAAATATAAAAAAATCCTAAAACCAGCTCACAATTACGTTTGCCTGAAAGAAAAAGACAGCTGATTCGACCCTAAGAATTAAAGGAGATTATTAGTTTAGAACACCAAAAATTAGCCAAGAAGGAGCTGAGAATTTTAAAGTGCAGGTGCAGGGGCAAGTCTTTTAACCTTGCCCCTTCAGTTCCAGGACGAGGCCCCAGAGTGCTGCTGTCTTACCTGTTATGTAAATAGATGCCTGGTGGGAATGAGAGGAATGAGCACTGGGCAGAACCTGCCCATCCTGCTCCCATGGGGTCCTTCTCAGCATTTCTTCCTGCTGCCAGGGAGCACTAGCTCATGTAAATATTTATGTGACATCTGTCTCCCCCACTGGGCCTGCAGGAGGGCAGGGCACAGGAACCCTGACACTGGGTTCCCGATTGACTCTCCTGGGCCTGGTGTCCCCTTCTATGCTGGGCTCATGACATGCAGCATTCATTTCAGAAAGCTCTGCATGTGCAGGGACTGCGCCAAGGCCTCTCTTTACAGTCATCTAATCCTCGCCCACCCTAGGAGGTGGGTGCTCTTATCAAGCACTGTTTTGCAAATGAGGAATATGAAGCTAATGAGGGTTTTCTGCGGCTTGACGGCTTGATTCTGCAGAGTGCAGAGCCATGCTTGCTCAGAACACGCAGCAGAGCTCCCGGGTCCTGGCACTGGCCCGGTCCTCCCTGTCCATGCGGCCTCAACACGGGTTCCCACCACGGGATAGGTGGAGGGTGGACTGGTGGAGGTGGAGACATGGGTGAGAGGTTGCTTCGGTGCAGCAGGGGCCACACTCTAGGCCTGTGGGCTTCAGCTGCTCCCTCCAGAGCTGCCCCAGAACCAGAGTAGGGGGCAGGCTGGTCTCTGCAGATGAGCTGGGTGATTCGGGGCAAGTTACCTCGTATGTCTCAGACTTCTCTTTTGCAAAATGGTGATTAAAAACTAACAAATCATAAAATCAAAACCACCGCGAAATACCATCTCACATGCATTAGTATGGCTATTATTAAAAACAAAAAAAACCAACAGAAAAAGCAAGTGCTTGTGAGAATGCAGAGAAATTAGAACCCCTGTACAGTCTTGGTGCAAATGTAAAATGGCGCAGGCACTATGAAAAACAGTATGGTGGGTATTCAAAAAATTTTTTAAAAAATTACCACATGATTCAGCATGGCCGCTTCTGGGTATATACCGAAGGAACTGGAAGCAGAGTCGGGGAGACATTTGTAGGCCATGTTCATAGCAGCATTATTTATAATAGCCAAAAGGTGGAAGCAACCCAGGTATCCATCAGTGGATGAATGGAGCAACCAAATGTGGCCTCTACATACAATGGAATCATATTCAGCCTTAAAAAGGAAGGAAATTCTGACACATGCTGCAATGCAGATAAATCCCGAAGACATTAAACAAAGTGAAATGAGTCAGTCACAAAAGTACAAATACTGCAGGATTCCACTTACGTGAGGTACACAGAGTAGGCAAATTCACAGAGACAAAGTGAAACGGTGGTTGCCAGGGGCTGGAGGATGTGGGGGATGGCGAGGTATTGTTTAAAGGGTACAGCCTTTCAGCTGGAGCAGACGACAGAGTTCTAGAGATGGATGATGGTGACAGTAAATGCACTTACACTTCACCATCAGTTCCATTCACAATGAACTGTACTGTTAAAAATGGTTAAGGTTGTAAATGTTATGTGTGTCTTAGCCCAATTAAAAAAAAAAACTAATAAAAAACTAATCCACCTCCAAAGAATGTTGTGAGGGTCATGGCACAGAAACCCTATTGAGTTAAGGGGTTAATGGCCCAAATACCTCAGGGTCTCCCTCAGGAGCTTGCATTTTTTATTTTTTATTTATTTATTTTTTTGAGAAAGAGTCTCACTCTGTTGCCTGGGCTAGAGTGCCATGGCGTCACACTAGCTCACAGCAACCTCAAACTCCTAGGCTCAAGCGATCCTTCTGCCTCAGCCTCCTGAGTAGTTGGGTCTACAGGCATGCGCCACCACACCCAGCTAATTTTTTCTATTTTTGGTAGAGAGGGGGTCTCGCTCTCGTTCAGGCTGGTCTCGAACTCCTGAGCTCAGAGGATCCGCCCTCCTTGGCCTCCCAGAGTGCTAGGATTACAGGCATGAGCCAGTGTGCCTGGCCAGGAGCTTGCATTTTAAGAGAGGGTTTCTATACATTTGGCCCTAAAGAAGTGGTAAGCACTGTCAGACTTTTATCCAGGGTGGCAGGCCACACAGAGAAGTTTATTGTTGAGGATAGGTTTTGGGTTTCTTTTTTTAAGCAGGGAGGACTTTGGGTGCAACTGCTGACTTCAAAGCAGACACCTCCCACCACCCACGGTCACAGGGAGTGCTTGGAACCAGCCTCCAGGCAGGGCTGGGCAAGAACAGGGCCCGATGGGGTGAGGTCCCGTTTTTATGTCTCTGCCAGACACTGGTGCCAGTTTGCTCTCAGCTGCTCGAATCTTCTAGTGCTGCCAATAAAAGGTTCAGGAATGCTCACCAAGCCAGAAATGCCAGGCTCCATTCTGGTCAGCGCTCAGCACAGCTGTCTGCGCTAGCAGGCACTTGCCTTGGAGCAGGAACAATAGCTCCCATTTATAGACACCCTGGTGTTTTGCATATATTCTCTCATTTAATCCTTACAACAACTTGATCGGGTGAGTGTTATTTATTTTTCAGATGTGCACACTGAAGTTCAAAGAGCTAGCGACTTGCTAAACCTAGTGCATGGAAGAAACTGGATTTGAACTTAGGTTGGGTCCAAAGCTGAAATCCATTTCATTGTGCTACATCAGGAATGAATGAATGAATGAATGAATGAATAAAAATGGTAGGGGTTGCTTTTTCCAAAATGCCCTTTACCTGAGGATTTCAAAGCAGTTTTCAAGAATTCCACAGTATGAATCTACCATTTGATCCAGCAATCCCATTACTGGGCATCTACCCAAAAGATCCAATGACACTCTACAAAAAAGACACGTGCACTTGAATGTTTATAGCAGCACAATTCATAATCACAAGGCTGTGGAAACAGCCCAAGTGCCCATCAATCCAAGAATGGATTAATAAAATGTGGTACATGTATACCATGGAGTACTATTCAGCTCTAAGAAGCAACGGTGATATAGCGCATCTTATATTTTCCTGGTTAGAGCTGGAACCCATACTACTAAGTGAAGTATCTCAAGAATGGAAAAACAAGCACCACATATACTCACCAGCAAACTGGTATTAACTGAGCAGCACCTAAGTGGACACATAGGTACTACAGTAATAGGGTATTGGGAAGGGGGGTGGGGGGAGGGGGGGCGGGTATATACATACATAATGAGTGAGATGTGCACCATCTGGGGGATGGTCATGCTGGAAACTCAGACTTGTGGGGGGAGGGGGGAAAAGGGCATTTATTGAAACCTTAAAATCTGTACTCCCATAATATGCTGAAATAAAAAATAAATAAATAAATAAGAATTCCACAGTAATTTATTGCATATCTACTCTATAGGCACCACAGAATGCTGGGTTTATAAAGTTAAGCCGCAGTTGTCTTTGTCCCTAGAAGGCTTGCAGCCAACTAGGGAGACAAACATGTAGTAACTAGTAATAGCTAACATTTACTGACATTGCTGGGCTACCTTTTACAGGGGTTATTTTATTTAATCCATGCCAAAAAAAAAAAAAAAAAAAGCCCGTGAAAGAGGTACTAATTTCTATATTTCAAATGAGGATACTGAGGTTTAGATGGGTTAAAAAACTAACCTATGGTACTATAACTAACTCATTGCTACTCAAAGTGTTGTTCTTGGATATAACAGCTTGTCAGTGGTCTGCTACAAAATAAGTACAGAAATCGAGTATAAGTGTTTTGTGTCAGTTTGACAGAGCAATTTTATGTCACTTGAATAAAGTTATCTTTAAAAAGTTGGTCTTATATTTCATACACTCATTTCTTTTTTAAAATTTCATTCTTTCAAAGTAATCCACTTTATTTTATTTTACAAAAGTATTGATCTGAAGTGGACAGGGGAAAAACAACTGCTCCTTTGCCACATATATTTTCAGAAGGAGCTGGTAATGGCAGCCCTGGGATTTGACAGAGACAGTCTGACTCTAGAGCCTATGCTTACCCTCAGGGCTGAAAGATGGCTGCTGCACCTCCAGGCTCTGCATCTGCATTCCAAGGAAAAGAAGGGAAAGGGGAAGGGAAAAGGCACATACCAGTTGAGTCACACTGGCTTCCTTACTACTTGTCTGTCATGCCAAACTTATTCCCCCCTCTCAGCCTTTGTTCTTGGTAGTCTCTATTCTCCAGTTGTCCGTAAGGCTTGGTCCTTTACTTCTGCAGCCCCCAACCCCTGGGCTTTGGACTGATACTGATCCACAGCCTGTTAGGAACTGGGTCGCACAGCAGCAGGTGAGTGGAGGGTGAGCAAGCGAAGGTTCATCTGTATTTATGACTGCTCCCCGTTACTCGCATCACCGCCTGAACTCCGCCTCCTGTCAGATCAGCGGCGACATTAGATTCTGCATTATGGTGAGTTGTATATTATCTCATCACATATACAGTGTAATCATAATAGAAATAAAGTGCACAATGAACATAATGTGCTTGAATCATCCCCAAACCATCTCTTCCCCACCGTAGTCTGTAGAAAAATTGTCTTCCATGAAACTGGTCCCTGGTGCCAAAAAGGTTGGGGACCACTGCTTTACTTCACTCAGATCTGCACCTGCCTCAGAGACAAGGTCTTCAGCCACCCCATGTAAAATATGAATATTGTCCTTTTACTTGCTAATCCTGTGCTGTCCAACAGAGTAGCCACTAACCACTTGTGCCTATGGAGCACTTGAAACGCGATAGTCCAGACTGAGATGAGCTGTAAGTGGAAAATACACACCGAACTTCAAAGACTTCTTTCAAAAAAAGAATGTAAAATGCCTCATTGCTAATTTTTATATTTATCACATGTTGAAATGGTAATATTTTGGAAATACTGTGTTAAGTTAAATAAAATATGTATCAATAAAATTACTTTCACCTGTTTCTTCTTACTCTTTTAAATGTGGCTTCTAGGAAACCGAAAATTACATAAGCAGCTTTCATTATACACTCTGGCACCACACAATGACGTTTCAGTCAACAACAGACTGCATATACAACGGTGGTCCCAATAATGTCTGAGTGCAACACATCACTCATAAGTTTGTGGTGATACTGTTGAGAACAAAGCCACTGCACTGCCAGGTGTATAAAAGTATAGCACATACAATTAGGTACCCTATATCCCTGGTCCTCAACCCTGGGCCACAGACCAGTATCAGTCCGTGGTGAGTAGCGGGGAGCAAGCAAAGCTTCATCTGTATTTACAGCCGCTCTCCATCACTCGCATCACCGCCTGAGCTCTGCCACTCCCCGCCACCCCCACAGCCCGGTCTGTGGAAAAATTGTCTTCCATGAAACTGGCCCCTGGCCCCAAAGGTTGGGGACTGCTGCCTTATATAATAAATATACTTGATAATGATAATGAACGACTATGTTACTGGTTTATATAATCTCTATACTATACTTCTTACTGTTGTTTTAGAGTGCATTCCTTTACTTATGAAAAAGAAGTTAACTATAAGCTGGCCTCCGGCCTGAAGATATGCCCTTCAGGAGGCATTCCAGAAGAAGGCATTGTTATCACAGGAGATGACAGCTTCAGGCATGTTATTGCCTCTGATAAGATGTGGAGGAGGTAGAAGACAGTGATATTGATGATCCCGACCTTGTGGAGACCTAGGCTAATGTGTGTGTTTGTGTCTTAGTTTTTAATAAAAACGTTTAAAAAGTAAAAACAAATTTTTTTAATAGAGAAAAGCTTAGAGTATAAAGATATAAAGAAAGAAAATACAACATGTTTGTGTCTTGAGCTAAGTGTTATTACAAAATAGTCAAAAGTTTTAAAAAAAAATTTTAAATTTCAGTCTACAAAGTAGAAACATTACAGGAAGCTAAGGTTAATTTATTATTGAAGAAAGAAAAATTTTTTCTAAGCCTAAGTGTACAGTGTTTATAAAGTCTACAGTAGTGCACAGTAATGTCCTAGGCCTTCACCCTCATATTCACTCACTGACTCACCCACAGCAACTTCCAGTCCTGCAAGCTCCATTTGTGGTAAGTGCCCTATATAGGAGTACTGTTTTTGTTTGTTTTTTTTTTATTTTTTGTCTTTTATACCACATTTTTACCTTAACTTTTCAATGTTCAGAAATGTTTAGATACACAAACACCATTGTATTACAGTTGCCTACCGTATTCAGTACAGTAACATGCTGTATAGGTGTGCAGCCTAGGAGCAATGGGCTATACCATATAGCCTAGGTGTGCAGTAGGTCATGCCACTAGGTTTGTGTAAGTACACTCTATGAAGTTCTCATGACGATGACAAAATCACCTAATGACGCATGTCTCAGAATATATCCCCTTTGTTAAGTGACACATGACTACATTTCTGTTGGACAGAGCTATGGTAACTGACACTGCTTTATTTTCTTTCGTAGGAGCTATCACCACCAGGCATTAGACGATATATTTAGGTTTTATTTATCATCAGCCTCTCCCACTGGAATAAGGTCAGGGACTTTATTTCCTGTTCACTCTAATCCCAGTGCCTAGAACAGTGCTGGCATAAGACAGGCATTTCAGAAACGTATGAATGGATGAATAAATGAATGAACAAACCCAACTGCACTAGAGAGTCTCTCAGGCCCCTTTCATCTCTGTGTTTGTGTCATTTTGCCTGCATAACAATTTGCTTGAAAGTAGGTCTTTGTGAAAAGGGGTAGTACAAGCGTGTATGCTGACTTTACATTCTCAAGGCAGGCAGGTAACATTCAAAGTGCCCTACTCAGAAGCCCGCACTGTAGAGGAGGCCGCTTACGCTTTTCAAATCTAGAAATCTATGCCGTGAGTGTATTAATTAGCATCGGGAATGTCGAAAATAATCATCCATTTGTGGAGAAAAAGCAGTGCTGAAGGAAGCTTAGTGAGAAAGGCGACACAGCTCAGCTTCCTTGCAAAACGAGGTACGGGGATCAGAGAGAGTTCAGGGCATCGTACCCTGGGCAGCCCTCAAGGTCCCGGCCCCTGAGTTTGCATCTCCCTCTGCCCGAGGGACTCCTGTGCTTGACCTGGGCACCTGGAGGCTTGGTGCTCTTGGATTCGTGAATCTTTCAAGCGGAGTGCTTGCAGCTCTCCTTTCGTTTATCTCCCACACTTAAAAGCACTGATTCTAGTTTTTGTGTCTAACTTGCAAATAAACACAAGTCTGGCGGAGTTTGGTCTAAGACCCGCTTTCACCATAGGTACCTCCAGGTAGCGGGCTGAGCGGGACTGGGGGACTGGATGGATGCCCCTGCCTCCGCCCCATCTGCCTCCCATCGCTGGAGGCTACTGATATTTATCTAAAGGAGCTGACAGCTGTTAAACCAACAGATTGGTTTGGGCCTGTTAGTCAGAGACTGTTAGACTTTTTCATCCCAGATTCTGCTCTGTAGCTTTTGCTTTCTCTTCAAGAGACCCGACTGTGGCTCAGACAGTGCCTGTCTGCACTTGGGCTGTGGTGGTTCTGGTCTCTTCCGTGCCTGTTGCGACGAGCTGCCGCCAGAGTGGTGGTCACCTCCGCGGTGTCAGAGGTCAGGGCGAGTTGCTGCTCAATGTGAGCCACATTTTAGAGGCAGCTGACTTTCTCAGGGCCGGGCCTCTGGAATTAGCCTTGGGCCCTAATTATTCCCCCTTTGGAGAGAAGAGCTAGGGATCTGCCAGGTTCACAGCCAGGGGCATTGCCCTTGGCAGGCCCTGGTATGGCCAGCTGGGCCTGGATCCACGTGCACACTAGGCACTGTCCATGGGCTGAAAAAATAATATGTTTTTCATGTGCATACACCATGTTTTGTATGCTCGTAGATAAATAAAATTCATTTTGATGTGTTACTGACTTCATGGAAACTTCTTGTTGCTAACTGAATCCATGGACCCTAAAGGAATAAATGCTGTCCCTCAGGGTCCTTGTACTCGAGGGCTGGGTGCTGCTGAGCTTATTACCTTCTAAGCTAGAAAGGAGCTCAGAGAGCACTTGGTAGACCAGTGATTTTCAAATTTTTCAAGGTAGAATCTTTCTTTCCCCCCCCAAACTAAAATCCAATCTGAAAAAAGAGCGATATAAGCCGCAGAAGTCTCCCTGCACGAGCAAATTCCATGCAGAGATGGAGGGCAGGCCTACTCCGGGCAGAGGCAGAGCTGGGCTAAGACAACACATTGCTTGTGCTCTACAAACGTCTGCAGAGCCCCACACCCCTTCAGTCTGGGATCCGCTATGACTCCCTCTAGAGGAGTCATCCATCCATTCATTCTACCATTTGTCAAACAGTAATGAGCACCTACTGTGTGCCAGGCAGAGTAACAGGCTCTGAGAAGACAGTGGCAAATCATCCGGTGAGAGTCATCAGACAAGGGCATGGTGGCTTCAGGGTAGAACAGGCAGCCACAGGAGTACAGAGGTGGAGTTTGTGACCCCTTTAGGGGGCCAGGGAAAGCTGCCCGCAGGGAGGAATATCTCAGGTGACCCCGAAGGTATGTAGGTGAGTGGAAGGAGTGTGGGGATGGGGACAATAAAGATGGCATGAGTATTCACGGCTAAGGGGATAGCTTGAGGAGAGAATAATTATTACAACTAACACACGTGAAGTACACAACCCTCTAGGGAAGGTACCATTATGTGTTCCATCTTGCAGGTGAGAAAACTGAAGCACAGAGTAGTCAAATACTTTGCCCAAGGTCACACAGCTAGAAAGAGGAAGAGCCAGGATTCAAACCCAGAGTGTCTGAAGCCAGCATCTTTGCACTTGACCACTATGCTGTACTGCCTGAAATATCAAAAGAGCAGGAAAAAAAAATGCAATTGGGTTCAGATTCATGCTGTGGCAGACTAGACGTGAGGCTGGGGAGGCAGGGGGACCAGACCATGCCTGACTTTCTTCCTAGTGCTGAGGAGTCTGGACTTCATCCAAAGTGCAATGAGAAGCTATTAAAGATATTTAATCAGAGAAGTGAAATGATCAGATGTCATTACATTTCCTGCTACAAAACCAGATTCTTATGAGATCAGCAACACTAACACCATCATTCCCCACCTCCCTGTTCACCTCAGTCACCTCCGGAAGGTCAAGCCCCCTCCCAGGTCATCCACCCTTAGCCCATGGTACTCTGCACACGCAGTCATCTGAGCTGACAGCCACCCTGCCCATCCTTCAGCAGCCTCCCCCCCTACAGCCTCCATCCCTCTCAGAGCCTCCTTCACCTCTTACCCCGACCAGTGCCTGGATTTGCTCTTAGACTTTTGCTTCCATTGCAGCTACTTGGAGGCAGGTTGGCTTTCCCTCCTCATACGCTGCCGATGCACCTAGAGATGGGACAAGTGTGTGCTTGGCCTCCATTGCCACCTCCAAGCCATTTGCTCCCTTCTTCAACCCCTTCCTTTGAAGTTCATGTCCCCAGACGTTGCCCTTCTAGGTGGCTGCCCTCTCGTGCCCACCCTGTCTCACCCCTCTCACTAATGACTTTAGTGTCCTCTCATTTCCTTGAGTTGCCACCATTCTTGATGACCTCGATATTCACATGGCTTATCCATTCAGTATCCCGGCTGCTTTGTTCTTCAACCAACTCATATGGTGACCTCTTCCTGCACCCTACCTGGTGATCCTCTTCCTTGCTCAGAGCCCTTCACACTGTAGACCTCACTAAATGCACACCACTGAAATTGCAAACTCAAGTGTTCCAGTCTCTATACTTCCTGCTCACTTTCTCTGGTCCTCCAGTGCAATCAGCTTGCAACCCCATAGAGACCTTCAGTTATTACCGACACTACCACTTCCTCATCAGACACCTCTCTCTCATCTCAGCCTAGAGTGTGGCTCTTTCTAACATTCACGGCCCTGCAACCCCCTCCCACAGCCGCACCTGCCAAGCTCCGACTCTCCTGCTGTCACGCCTGCACCCGGGCAGCTGCGTGTTCTTGCAGAATCCACCGCTTATGAGGATGGGATTCCTTTTACATTTGGGGACACAAATCTCAAGTGGGTACTTAACCACTGACAAACACTTCCTCAGTATCTTCACTTCCAGAGCTACCGTTCACACCTTCCCCTCTGTCCTCAAGCTGCCTGTATCTCCTCTCCTGCCTTCACTCTCAGCTGATGGCCTTGACCTCTCGTTCATGGGGAAAAAAAAGAAACATGCACTCAGAAACCTCCTCATCTTCTTGATGGCAAAACTTCCAACTTAACTCAGCCTGTGCCTGTATTCTGTGCCTTTCCTTCTGTTTCTACGGAAGTCACGTGTCCCTGCGCCTATCTCAGACCTGCCCTCACTCCCCTCCGGCCTTTTCCTGGGCAGGCTTCTGCGAGTGTCTCCTCTCCTCCTGCATCGCTGTCTTCCTTTCTACTGGCTCATTCCACTTGCCCTCCCTCCCTCCCTCCACAGAGGCTCAAGAATCAAGGTTCACAAAAACAAAACCAGAAACAAATAAACACGATTTTCTTACCTCCCCATTCCTCTCCAGCTGTTGGGCTGAAGCTCTGCTCTCCTTTACCACAAACCTAGCTGGAAGTGGCTCTCTAGAGCCGCCACTGCTCTTCCTTGCCTCGTGTTCTCTTCTCCGCCTGTTCCTTCCCATCTGTGCTAAAGGGCTCTTGGCAAAGTGGCAGGTGACCTCCAGATGGCCAAGTCCAATGGTCACTGTGCTCTTCTTACCAGAACTTTGCAGCGGCACTCAGCAAAGATTACCAGGCCCTCCGCTGGGAAGTCTTGTTTTCTTTTGGTTTCTATAACCCCAGACTTCCTTGGATTACCCTTACCTCACTGGCAGCTCCTTCTTCTCCTTTGCTGGTATTTTCCCTTCTTGGACTTTAACTATAGCTGTCTCTCTTTATCCGTGGAGATATGTTCCAAGACCCCAGTGGATGCCTGAAACCACAGATAGTGCTGAACCCTCTGTATATATATTGCATTTTTCCTATACATACATACCTATGATAAAGTTTAATTTATAAATTAGGCACAGCAAGAGAGAGAGATTAACAACAGTAGCCAATAATAAAATAGAACAATTATAACAATTCAATGTAATAAAAGCTCTGTGATGCACTCTCTCGCTCTCTCTCAAAATGTCTTATTGTATATAACATTTTCAGACCTTGGTTGACCACGGGTAGCTAAAACCATAGGACGTGAAACGGCGGATAAGGGGTAACTGCTATATTGGAACTCCGACAACCCTTCTCTATTCTATTAATATATCCATTCTCTTCCTTAGTGATCTAATTCAGTCCCAAGGTTCAGATGCTAATTTAAATCTATGCTTCCCAAATTCCATCTCCAGAACTGAGCTTCAGCACAATTCAGGACTCATACGCCCAACTTCCTCCAGACACCTCCATGCGGATAATCAGTAAACCTCTCCAGTCTAGCACGGCGAAAGCACCATGCTCCGCTCCCCTCCACCCTGAACTTCCCCAGACTTCCTAACAATAGAAAATGACTCCATCACCCACAGTTGCTCAAACCAAAAGCCCAGGGGTTGTCCTTCCTTCCTCACCCCGTCAGCAAGTGCTCTCAAGTGCTCCAGGATCCCTTCACCTCTTGCCTCGTCTCTGTCACTCGCCCCAACCAAGTCCCCGGCATCTTGTGCCTGGACTACTGCAAAAGGCTTCTAATTAGACTCTGCCTCCCTGCTCGCTCCCTCCCCTGCAAACCATTCTCCACGCACCTGCCAGGGTTCTCTTCATAAAAACTAAAGCATCATATGCTACTTGCCTCCCCCATCCCACTTGACAGGAAAAAATTCCTGTTCCTGGTCCCAGATTACAAAGTCCCCCAAGCTCTCTTCCCTGCCTGCTCTGCTGATTTACTCTGCACCACTCAGGGTGACCTTCTCTGTGCTCTGGACTCGGAAGGTTATTTCCATCATGGGGCCTTAGCTCTAGTTTCACTCTCTGCCTAGAATGTTCTTCCTCTAGATCTTTGCATGGATGGATCCTTCTCCAGTCTCAGCTGAAGTATCCTATCTTCGGAGAAGCCTTTCCTTGCCTTCCAGCTTCAGGAATCACTCACCATTGGCCGGGCGTGGTGGCTCACGCCTGTAATCCTACCACTGGGAGGCCGAGGAGGGCAGATTGCTCGAGGTCAGGAGTTCGAAATCAGCCTGAGCAAGAGCGAGACCCCATCTCTACTATAAATAGAAAGAAATTAATTGGCCAACTAATATATATAGAAAAAATCAGCCAGGCATGGTGGCACATGCCTGTAGTCCCAGCTACCTGGTAGGCTGAGGCAGCAGGATTGCTTGAGCCCAGGAATTTGAGGTTGCTGTGAGCTAGGCTGACGACACAGCACTCACTCTAGCCTGGGCAACAAAGCGAGACTCTGTCTCAAAAAAAAAGAGAAAGAATCACTCACCATCATCACCATCACACATGTGTCATTTGCCATCACATGATCCTGCTCAATTTTCTTCATAGTGAAGAAAAAAAAATACTACCTGACATTTTCATAGTCGTTTGCTTGACTGTCCCACCTTGCCCCAAAACACACATACTCTAGACTATAAGCTACGTTTTTTTCCCATTCACTAGCCTTGAAGAATAGCTCAAAAACACATTGAATGAATGAATTATAGACTACATGGTTCACATTCCAAATCCAGAATGTATTCCTGTAGCTAGCTTTACTGTGTGAGGAAGGATGTGCAACCTAGAGAAAGATTTCCAGATAAAATAGAAAAATGCCATTCAGATGATTGGCCCTAAGAATGGATTGGGCTCTTCTAGTTAGGGGGAAAGGTTCAAAGAACTATTGTTAAGCACCTATTACAGAATGTTGTCTCATTTCACCCTCACAACCACACTGCAAGGTGCATATCATTATCCCTACTTTCTGATGGAGAAACAGGCTCAGAGAGGTTAAGTAAGTGGCCCAGGGTCACACAGTAGAAAGTGGGCTCTGAATCAGGGGTGTTTAATTCCACAGCCCATATTTGCACCACCACGGTAACTGGCCCTCTTACCTCCCCCAGCACCAGGGTCCTCATCCGCAAAACAGTGACAATAACATGTTCCATAGGATTGTTGTGAGCACTGCAGGTGATAATGCACTAGGAAGTGGTTTATCCAGTGCCTGGCACATGGCGCACACTCATTGCCTATCGATTATTATTATCAGTATCAGTGTTGTACAACATTACAAAATTAATAATAGAAGAGCCAAGACATGAGACCAGGTCTGGTTAACTCCAAAGCCTGTGATTTTCCCATAGAGTTGGGTGGGAACTTGTCAGATCTACTGCAGAAGGCAAGATATTCAAGGACTAGACGATCTTCACAAGCCCCCTCACCCCCAATTCTGAGAGTCTAGAGTTTCTGTCTTTATCCTTATGGGCCAATAGTCATTAGCATTAGACATTCCTTCATCTCCTCCCACTTCTGAGTGGCCTCCGACTCACCTGGTCGTGGCATTGTGAGAGCACAGGTGAGGGAGCTTGCTGTGATGCTCGTTAATGTCTGGCCCCACGCCTACACTGTCTTGGGTGAGTGTGGGCAAGTCCCTTCATCTCCTGGGGCCTCAGCTCCTTTATCTATAAGATGGGGATAATAACAGTTACCCCCATGAAAGGTAAGGATTGAAATGGGTTCCTACACACAGAGGACCCATCTTTGTGCCCATAGAGCCTGGCTAATCTTAAGAGAGGCCAAAGTGGTGGTTCTGGTTACTATTCTCTCCCGGGAGCCCCTGGGTGCACAGTGCATTGTCAAAGGACCCAGGGCAGCCGTGTTTGTGCAGAATCCACTTCCTATCGTTAGACCTGCTGGGTTTGTAATCGGCAGATTAGAATTAGTTCAAGTGAGTAAGTGCCAGGACGTGAGAAGGGCTGGATCCCTGTGCAGAACACTTACGGAGGCAAACAAGTTCTGCTGTTCCTGTTTTTGAGTTGCAGGGAAAGACCAAGGGCTATTTTTAGCTGTGGTAGGTTTGGGTTCTGGGGAGGGCACTGGGGCCGTGTTTGTTACATTGCGTTTCAACATAATACAGAGTCACCCACTGCAGGGATCTGTTTCAGGTTGTTTTTACTAATCAGAGAGTGGTTTTGTTTTTGTTTTGTTTTTTTCCAAGTTGTGATGTTCAGACTTAATGGGCAGCCTACAAACGGTACCCGATACACAGATTTAACCTAATAAAAATAAATCCTTTGTTCTATCAAGTTTCCATGAGGTATCCTAAAAACAGGAAAAAAAGGTCATAAATACAGCATTGCCTTTGCTTGAGTAAGTCGTTCTTTAGGAAAAAAAATATTTTGTGGTTATACTATTGTGTATCTCACAAAAATAAACTTTGGAAGAGTGTGCCAGGATTCAAGAAGGAAGGCAAGACCTCCCCATTGGAAATGTTTTGAACTGTTTCAGGAGCAGACAGACGTCTATATGTCTGCTGAGATTACAAACAAGCAGCAGCCGCGGGGGTGGGGAACAATTGCGGCAAGCACAGATAATTTGGGTTGGGGAGGTTAGAGACAAAATGTCGTTGGGATATGATAAACAATGTCCCCCCAAATCAGACCCAACCCATGCACTTAACAAATGTCGGTTGAGCACCGAGGATGGGCCCCCACTGGAGATACACAAGGGAACAGGTAGATTAGTCCTTGTCCTACGAGAGCTCCCGGCTCAACAGGGAAGAGCGATAAGAAAACAGCGTGATGGCAGCTTGGACAGAAATACCCTGCCGCAGAGGTCCCCAGCCTTTTTGGCTCCAGGGACTGGTTTCATGATAGACAATTCTCCATGGATTGGGGGGGGGGGGTGGATGGTTTAGGGGTGATTCAAGCATATTGCATTCATTGTGTACTTTATTTCTACTATGGTGACATTGTAATATATAATGAAATAATTACACAGCTCACCATAACGCAGAATCAGTGGGAGCCCTGAGCTGGTTTTCCTGCAACTAGACAGTCGCATCTGGGGGTGGTGGGAGACGGTGACTGATCTGACAGGAGGTGGAGCTTGGGTGGTGGTGTGAGTGATGGGGAGCGGCCGTAAATATGGAGGAAGCTTTGCTCACTTGCTGACCACTCTCCTCCTGCGGTGGGCGGCCCAGTTCCTAACAGGCCGCTGACCAGTACCAGTCCTCGGCCCAGGGTCTGGGGACCGCAGCTCTACTAGACCAACTCAACAGCTTCCAAGTTGCTTCATAATCCTGAACTTCAGTTGCTTTATCTCTGACATGAGGCTAAAGAATTCCCTTTTAAAGACGACAGGTTAAACATGTGCACATGTGGTCAAAACAGACAAACCCCTGCTGTGTCCTCTTTCCCATGCTCCAAAATGAAAGGGTTCTCTAAGAGAGAGGAAAGCATGAGACCCAGAAAGAAAGAGTTTCGACCCAAGAGAGAGGCCCAGGCAAGGCCCGGGACGATGGTGAGGGGACTGTGGGATGACAGCTGTGTACCCAGCATAGAGCCACCCATTCAGATCAGTGCCACTTAAAAAGTCCCCGGAGAGAGTGCTCCGAAAGGTGAAATTGATAGAATGCCAAATGTATTTGGAAATGCTTAGAAAGAATGCATGCAATTGCAGACAGGTTTGAGGTTGTATTAGAGATAAGCACACAGAAAATGAAGTAAACTTTTAAAATAAGAAAATGATTTCAGGGGAAACAAAAAGTTATGCAAGAAAAGTAAAAAATCTGTTGTGCTAGACAATGCAGCTGTGAAAATACTGATCTGGCGAAAATTGAGTTATATCTATATTAGGAAGATAGGAGGACAGGGGAAAGTGTGTACGTGTGTGTGTGTTGCACATGGGGTGGTGGGTGGCTGATTATCTGATGCCAAAACGCAGAAATCACAAAGCAGAACATAAGCATGTTATTGAAAGAGATGGGAGTGAGTAACAAAAAGAGGCTGCTGATGTGTTGAAGTGGCTGTCTCTGGACCATTGCATTGCGGGGGTTTGGGGACGGAATGGGGGACAGGGAGGTAATCACCATCTTTTGAATCAAAGTGTGTAGAACTTTTTGACTCTTTAACTACATTCTCATATAATTCAGATTATCATAAAACTAAATTTAACATAATAGCCATGTAAGAACACAAAGTACTGAAATTCCTTGCTGTGTTTAACAAACATAAAAGTCATGTGCACATCACATGAAAACCTTTCTGAGAAAGAATTGCTATCACATGGTGTCCCCAGGCTGACCGGCCCATCATACTATTTTTCAAATTCACAAAGTTGGCTTGTTGATAAAACATCACCTGCTTAAAAATGGGAGGGGGATAATCACAGCATCTATCCCCATAGCATGGTTGAGAGGGTCGAACGAGGAAGGCATTTACTTAGCCAGTGCTCTGTAAATATCAGCAAGTTGTCCTATGTGTTACCCTCCTCTGTCCTAATCATAGATTGCTTTGTCTCCAGGTGTTGCCCTTGTAGGGGTGGGGAGAAGGGGCTTGCTCTCTTTACTTCCCCTTCTACCACCATGCAGGATGGCTGGCATGTTAGACATGGTGGTGAACCATCTGGGACCATGGCCACAGGGCCACACCCTGAGGGTGGGGGAACAAGGAGACAGAAGGAGACATGCTCTCCCACCCCAACCTCCAGTCTGCTATATGGGGAAGAAATACACTTCTGTTTTGCGTAAGCCCCAGTCTACCTAATACACCTCTTACGTGTATTAACAGTATAGCAGCACTAGTGTCAGCTATTATTCATAGTGTGCCAAGGTGAGATCTGAGACCTGGGGCCCTGAAGTCCCGACACATACACAGGTTTGCGGGAACTATCAGGCATCCAGGCAAAGAGAAGGGCGAGAGTGTTCTGGGCGGGGAGAACGGCGTGGACACTGGAGCTGGAGATAAGAGAGACACATACCGTTTGGGGAACAAAGAAAAGTCCAGGATGAAGTGGGAGAGGGGGGTTGGAAGCAGCGAGGCGGGTGGAGCAAGCTGCACTCAGGCGACATAAGCCTCGTTGGGGAGTTCTGACTTTCATTCAGGGACGACGGGGGACACTGAAGGAAAGACAATGCAATTCAGTTTTTAACTGATGATATATGTAGTATGGAGAATGGATTGGGGGTTGGAAAGAATGCAGGCAAGGAGGCTCGTAAGGAGGCTGTTTCAGTAACCTAAACAAGAAATAAGGCCGGGCGCAGTGGCTCACGCCTGTAATCCCAGCACTCTGGGAGGCCGAGGCGGGCGGATTGCTCGAGGTCAGGAGTTCGAAACCAGCCTGAGCAAGAGCGAGACCCCGTCTCTATTAAAAATAGAAAGAAATTAATTGGCCAACTAAAAATATAGAGGAAAAAATTAGCTGGGCATGGTGGCGCATGCCTGTAGTCCCAGCTACTCGGGAGGCTGAGGCAGGAGGATCGCTTGAGCCCAGGAGTTTGAGGTTGCTGTGAGCTAGGCTGACGCCATGGCACTCCAGTCTGGGCAACAAAGTGAGACTCTGTCTCAAAAATAAATAAATAAATAAATAAATAGGGCCTGGGCAATGCCAGGGCTGGTGGGGATGGAGGCTAGAGTGCCCATCTGGGGAGGCTCAACAGGAGGAGGCGGAATGAAACGATTCAGCATGAGGACAGAGGGAGAAGTGGGCAGTGAGAATCAGGCCTATTTGTGGCTGCTCCCCTGGAGGGATGACTGTGCCACTCACAGAGGCAGGCAGCAAGGGATCGGGGTGGGTTCGGGAGGAACAAGGAAGATACTGAGCTCAGTTTCACCTGTGCTTCGCTGGAGGATCCTGCAAAACACATCCAAATGCTGAAGTTCAGGGAACAGCTAGATATTCAAGAGACAGCATCTGGGCCTAACTACAGATTCGTACTCAATCTGGAATTAGCCTTTCGATAGCATTTTTAAAAAGTGAATCAGGCACACTTCCGAATAGCCACATTAGGCTGGTGATAGGGTAGTCACCATCTTACAGCAGAGGAAACTGAGGCCCAGAAGGATCCAAAACCCACACTCAGGAAAGTTAGAGGGCTAATCCCTTAGTTTTGCTCAAAAATAAAAATCTAGACCATACATTTAAACACAACGTACAACCCTGGATCTTTGTAAGACTGCCACTCTGAACTACCGGTCAATCCTTTCATTAAGTCTTTCATTCATTTGCGAAAGGATAACTGAGGACCTGTCTGTGCTTCATGCCATTCTAGGAGTTGCAAAAATATATGTTGAACAGGACGAAGTTCTACTTTAGTGATTTTTTTTTTCCTTTGGAAGAAGCTATTCTCATTGGGGAAGACAGAAAGTAAACAAACAACTACAGCCCCCACCTAGAAAATGTCAGGTGGTGAATGGTAAACACCACGATAAAAATCAAGCAAGCTGAGTGCGATCGAGAGTGACAGGGGAGGTACTTTCAATTGGACGATCAAGAAAGACCTCTCTGAGGATGTGTTGTGAATAACAAGAAAAGCCAGCCATGTAAAAAATCTAGAAAAAGAACATTCCAGGAGGAGGGCTCTGCCAGTGCAAAGGCCCTAGGGTAAGACTGAGCTTGGTGTGGAGCAGCCATCAAAGCACAGAGTGGCTGGGGTGGGGTGAGTCAGGGGAAAGTCACAGGAGATGAGGTCAGGGAGGTGGGGGTGCAGAACAGGGGTTGGGGGGCAGAGCAGGGGTAGGGGATGCAGAGCAGGGAGGTGTGTGGAGCAGGGGGGGGGGT